>JAMKCH010018796.1:0-23443 GCA_023653785.1 Ophioderma brevispina
TCAGTTCATAGCGGCTGATGACGTACCAGCACCCGAATTAACTGATGTACTAGCGCTAGTGTTATCCGCTTGGCCCTGTATGATTTTCATTGTTCACAGTTTCCCGACCGCCTACTATTAGAGAGAGTTCTTGAATGTGTGCCACCGCGGGAACGGTCAGCTGCGGCTTGTTGAATATTACCATTATTTTGGCTAGCGATCGAACTAACCGCTGCCGTATTATTTGCATTCCCACTGCTACTGTGAGCTTTGCAAATCATTACTTACAACAGCAAACTGCTACCTGCTACTGAAACGCTGCTACTCGCTGAACCTTGATCCGTTACATTAACATTACGAGACACGGCCAAATGCGACCACGACTGCTGCAATTTGTTGTCATCAAATTCTGAATGACGCCCAGTGGCTGTCCCTTGATCAGCGTGTACTAAACTTTGCATTGGCCCTTGCCTGCGACCAGCGTTTGCGAATCGGCGAATTCCTCTGTAAAGTTCTTGTCAGGTATTCGTTGCCTTATGTTTTTGTTCCGCTTCGACGGCCCCTTTCGACGACACTTGGATATTAATCAACGCCTACAGATATTGCGACTATTTTAAAAAAAAAGCAGTGAACGTGCTCGGATGGTTTCACAACAGGTTAGGAAAGGCCCGCAATTAAAGGACGTACCTAGCCCGATGCCCTACACTGCGTGATCGCTGATTGGCTAGCACGATGGCACGCGACCGCATAGAAATGCAATGAGGTACCTAGTCCAGAACCATCAATACAATAGGCTGTAACATTCACCAAACAAAGAGAACCCCACTAAGATAAGAAGGTTCACATTAGCAAACTCTAGAAGGAGGTGTTCATGCAGTAATCCAGGCTGGATAGCGCCTGTAAAGCATTGAAATTTGCTCACTGTGTGGTTTTCAATGGAGAAAAATCACTTAAATTATCTAAGAACTTTAAACTACCTCTAAGAACCTCTAAGAACAAGGGTGGATAAGTTTGATTCATGGAACTATCCTATGTGAACACCTGGTTTTAGGGTCGAAGCCCGTAAGCACAAGAACATTTTTGGGGAGAAATTACAACCTTCCCCGACCAGTAAGAAATAGGAGGTCAATGAGGTCACATACAAAGTGTACATTGTACATGTGCGTTGCTTTCACAGCTGCAACACACAAGATTTGGGATCATTTTGGCATGAAGCTTTTTGTCCATGTAACTCAGGTTAATACTTCGGCTATGTATTTGAATTGACTCCTTCATTTTAAAGGAAAAGTAATTTACTTTCAGATTAAAATAAATGACCGTTTAAAATTTGTGAACATTCTTACCAACAGATACCAATCCACACAAGGACAAACCAATGGAATGTTTTCACCCCTGACAAAATATTTTTTAGTTTGATGCTACGCCCAATAAAACTTTTAAAAACCTCAAGATTTGAGTTTGGCGGGCTATTTTGAAATAAATGGTGCTCACAATGTTTGTTTTTTTTTCTCTAAAATCTTGAACACCGTTTAATACTCAGTGACTCTTTCATCTAGGTATGGTGTAAGAAATGGACCCATTCACATGCCGTGGTGGCGCAATTAATTAGCGTATCCGAGATCTAGCGGAAGGTCCAGCAAGTTCATTTTGCATTACATATATATATATAAATATATATATTATATATATATAATAATAAAAAGTCATTAGAGGACCTCTGGAAAGGCAACCGTTACTTCCGAGCTTCACGGAACCCTCGCTTACGATCATCGGGTACCGATCCTCAGACGGATGATATTGCACAGGCGTGTCTTACCAAGGATTATATAAATACACATTCTATGCTGTCACACCGACAATCCCTTGTCCCAGCACTGTCTGTACCAATGAATATCACGAAAAGTGCTCACCACTACAAGTTATGGGGTCGTAATAGAAATACCAGTGGTTTTTTTACAGGTGTACTATCTTTGGAATTAAAAAGTGCTCAATCCCATTAACGTAGAGCGTAATGAAAAATTTCAAAATTATAAAGAGCGCGGGTTCTGTGTGGAAGGGGGGTCTGAACCGTTACCCCAGAGTTTCACTGAACCCTCACTTAAACGATCATCGGGTATCCGATCCCATCTTAATTCCAAAGATAGTTCCCACCTGTAAAAAACAAAAAACTGGGATTATTATCTATATATATATAATATATCTATATATAATATATAGAAATATATATATATATATAGTATATATATATATATAAATATATACTTATCTATACTCGGTTTAAGAAGATATATCGACTCGGTTTAAGAAGTCGTGTTAGGGATTTGAGAGGTGGGTGACGCGCAGAGAAGATTGTTCAAAGTAGTTCCTTAAGCGAGAGTACAGGTATTAGTTCTTTCCATAGAGTAATACAGTTACAAAAGTCTGTAAACACAGGACTAGAGCACTTAGAAGAATTACCCAGGAGGACTTTGAAAACGTTTGAGCCTATAATCCTGAAACTAATGACCGTACATATATGGGCAAACTATATTTTTGTTTAATTCCTCATGGACCCAGATGAATAAGTTGTGTAGGTTTCAAAACAATTAGACCGTTTATTTTTTGATCTCTGACAAAATTACCCCTATATTGTACATTGTTGATTTGTCTAGACTTCTTACACTATGGGTTGCTTATGGACAGTGTTTTTACGTATAGACCTTTGTTTTGTATTAGTCTTATAAAATGATCAAAAATGATCGCGTTCTCTGTTTTTTTACGATTGGGTATGTGATATTGATTTGAGGTTTCTGCGCCATCATGGGCCATAATATACAATCATTTTGTCAACTGTTAGTAGTTATAGTCGATTCGCGTTGCTACGATGTTCTAATGTTCAAGTTTATTTCCACATCAAGACACATAACACAGTATGGATATTACATTCCAATGTTGTACAAAAATCGTGGTCTGACATGGAGGAGAATACCAAAAGGCCAAAAAAAAGGCCAGCAGACGTGTAATCCCCTAAAGAAAACACATTGACAAGTCAGCAATTGCAAGTACATGAATATAATAGACAAAAACAAAACCAGTACTCCTATATGGAATCAAACAGTTAAGGTTGTGGTCTGATATAACTCAGTACATAATGAGATAAATTATTCATATGCTTCAATCATACTTGTTTCAAATGAATTCTAAAGATGCGGATATGTTTTGAATGTTTAATATCATCAGATATATTGTTCAAAAAAGGGTGGGCGGGCCAGTAGTAGTAGATCTCACCTTCTTTGGATGAAAACGTTGTTCTGTTTCTTATAAACTGATAATCATACAATTTCTCGTACTATGACGATGAATGTTGCGTCGCTGTATAAAATATTTTGCGAAAATGGTTGGAAGTTGTTGTAGAATATGCTTGTACATAAAAATTCCCAGGTGAAAGTTTTACATATCATGAATATTTAAAATTGAATGAATTGAATATTCAAAGACAAGACAAGCAGGTGATTCGCAGTGTTGTTTAGTAATATTTCTCACAGCTTTTTCGGCGTTTCAATAATTTGTCAATAAAATTTTATGGTATTACCCCAGGCAAGGATTCCATACGATATAAGGAAGCGTAATACAATTGGCATTATATATATTTTTAAGAATATTTCTAGTAATAAATATTTTAACCTTGTGATCATTCAAACATTTCTCGATATGTATTGGATTACAGCCCCATATTGATTATTTCCAAAGAAAATGTCATCTATAATAAACACCCACAAGAAACTTTGTCTTGCTTTACTCTTGATACTATTGCCATCTAATATATCCAAAAACTATTTTCACTGATTTTGATTATTGTTTTCTGTGCGTGTTCCATAATCATATAGTTTGTTTACTAGCATTGATTGAAAGCTTGTGTTTGGCTTTTAAACAATTTTGCACTTTTGTAATTCCCTATATTAATCTTACTTGTTCAACAGAGAAGTATGGTTATACAATATTGTGTATCATCTGCACAATATGACAACGTCTAGAATAGTTGATACATTGGTAATGTCATTGATATCTGAATATAAATAATAAAAGCCGACCCTAGATAGGACCATGGCGGTTACCACCACACGGTGACCTTCTTCTTGTCAGATTGTTACATGACTTACGCATACATATTGAGACGATTACATAAATAGTTTTTTTAAAACCATTCTAATACTCTACCTCTAAAATCCATAGTATCTAATTTAGAGAAAGAATGTCATGATTGATAGTTAAAGGCTTTTGATCAGGTCTAGATAAACACCCAATGTGAGTTGATTTTTATCAATAGTATTACATACCTTATCGATCAACTCGATAATTCCCATTTGGGTCGAATGATTTGGTCTAACACCGAATTGTTATCATCTAGGAATCTTAAACTATTCAATGAATAATACACATCTGTCAAAAACAAGCCTTTCCAATATTTTTGAAAAAGAAGGCAATATCGAAACTGGGCGATAATTAGATATGGAATTAGAATCATCTTTCTTATAAATGGGAATGACTTTGGCCAGGTTTTTTAGATCTTTGTAACAACATCCCGATATTAGTGATAAGTTAAATATTTTGGTTAGAGGAATACTCAATTCACTGGATATCTTCTTAATCAAAAACGTTTGGCTATAATTTGGCTAATATCATCATGACCAGGACTTTTATGATATAAAATTTTTGTATGATATAGATTATTTCGGTTTTCTAATATAGGTTTCAAAAAATACTGTATTGGAACGGATTTCCCAGATAATCAGAATATTTTTTGTTGCTTGTGCAAATTTTCTCAGCCAACTTAGGTCCGATGTTACAAAATAATCGTTGAACTTTGATATTGTCGGGGGATTTGTAATAGTTCCCAGGAATTATTATAAAATTGCGGTTGTATTTGGTTGGTTAGTGCGACCAAGTATAGTGTTTATCATTCTCCAAGTTGATCTCATGTTATTTGTGGCTTGTCGAAATTTGATATCATAATATTGTCGTTTGACGTTCGTCCCCCTGCAGTTTTGGACCTATTCAATTAAGGCCCAAGGCGATACCATTATTTTAAGTGGAAGAACGAGGCCGAACGCCGAGTTCTTCCACGCAAAAATAATGGGGTCGCCGGGTTCAATTCGTCGTAAAGAGAGTACCGGTTCCCAAAATCATACCTTTATTCTCATTCTGAAGCAGCTTTATCATTTATGGTCATCTTTAACCCAATTTCGCGATGCTTTATGGCTTAAATACAACAAAAAAGGACCGCCGCCACCCAGTGACAACAATCGAACAACCCGTTGAACGCAACGATCATACGCAACGAGACGCAACGTTTTCAACCTAAAAATAACATCAATACGCAGCGCGTACTACCTGGGTTCAATTAAACGAATTGAACCCGGGCATCAGCCAATGAAATTACTTACATTTCCACAGCTGTTTAAGAATAATGAATAAATATAAATAAGTGAATAAATAAATAAATAAATAAAGAGAAATTTTGTAAAAGGGATTGGGTACAAAAAACGGAACCTGAATTATGTAATAGGAAATCCTCTTGAGGTGTTTTCCCACCCAAATGTTATTTCTCCCAATTTCTGGGATTCATCTTTTATATATTTCTTTCACACTCCAGTTTCCATTTCTGGTACTTGGTTGTAAAAATAGAACTATATATGGCCTATTTCTATGCACATTTCTGGCAAGACGTACTTGTGTATGCCTATCATTATAGTAGATTTCGAATTACGTGAGACTCCATACATAAATCCAGAGGGGTGAGGGTTCAATCCCCGGCCATGTGGAGACTAGACCTTTGTTGCCATCAGAAAACATATTGTGTCCATGGTACAAAACTACTTTACAGAATCGGCTTACTGGAACCGGATGCATTCAGAACTTCAATTGTCTGATATTTTGCAGTGTCAAAGGTAAGCTATATTCAAATAACAACATAATGAATTATTCGCTGGTGTTTTCATTCTGATACTTCAATGAAACATCCAAGCTGCCTTATGATGTGAAACAATGTATTTATGTCAACATTTATTTACTAGCTACATTACTATACATTGTATGAGTACCATAAACTTTTTCTACCTGTGGACATTAAAATATTTCCACTTACCTCTCACGGTGAATGGACAGACCTAAAACTTTTAATGCGGTCTCACTTATTTTGACATCTACTATAATCATGCGTTTATGTGAAAAGTGTACGAAAACTGCATTATACTAAACTTTTTAAATCATTCTTTCGAATGAATATTATGTTGAGCGGCGTACTGGTTCGCATTGTGCAGTTTTGGGAAATTGCATTCTGATTAAGTTCAAATACCATAACACCCAAGTCATTCTTTCGAATAGACTAAAGATGAACTAAAATTACTACTATTTGGTAATTAGAACAATCCCTTTTCGGGATTATTGCCTTTAAACAACCCTCATATATGCGACAGTTTGACCGAGCTTCCTTGCAGGATACTGCAAAGGAAAGTATATGTCAGTGAGAAGATAATTATATGTAATGGCAGCAAATTGGCAGCCATTCTGGTGGACATTTTGGATTTTTGACTTAAGGAAAACACCAATGATTTAGATTTAAACAAAACTGGATTCTTTGAACCTCAAAACATATTCAAAAACATGAGATATAGCTAATTATATAAAATGGCGGCCATTTTGGATTTTGGCGTGAAGGAAGTCATCAGTGATTTAGATTTGTACATGATTGGATTCTTTGACCCCAAAAATATATTCAAAAACACTAAAATCATCGACATCTACTTTAAAAGCGGAGATATAGTTAATATGGCGGCCATCTTGGATAAAAAAATTTCCCCAAGGGGGATTTATGGGGATTTTGGATATGTTGTTGTATGATGCATTCTGCTTATCTGGTGCAAAAATCAGCTCAATAACAATTTTTTTCCTGGTCAAAAACCCCAGGGACCACACTAATAGATATCCTCTATAGACAAATCCGACCAGCCAAATGATGGTCAGAATTGATCCGCCATTACTGGGGGGCCTCCAACCCAAAACCTACCAAATCTTTTGTACGTCTGTACCACGCTTGATTAAGTGTAATTCAAAAGCTACACTTAATCTGCACATTTGGGTGAATTCAAGCAGAATGCACCCCAGCTGTGGCTGCCAGTGAGTTGTTGGACTGTGTAAAACTGGATTAGTGTATAGGCGTTATGTCCATCGCTTTCCTATCGGACAGCATCAGAAACAAGGGGGTGAAGCCCATTCAAAACCAGTCGTCCGTGCTGGGCGCTGACATTTTGAATATTGCAAGGAATAATTATTAGTTTGGGTGCTTGTATACACACATAATGTCAATTCGATACAAACAATCCGGCAAAATATCAGTTGTTGGATGTTGGGTGCTATTGGGTGGTTAAATTTTGTCCTACCCATGGCCACACAACGAATGAAATGACACGTCAGTCGTCTTGATTTAAATAAACCGCCTCAATGAATACATCTTTTCACCTAAGCGCGCATTGCATGATGGGAAAAAAGAGTATCTGAGCACAATGATCCAGATGATCCACTATTATTACACCTGCCCACCTCTAACACATACATCAATTTGTATCACTACCGATTAGTGTATATGCAAAGCGGCACCCACAGTATGTGGAAGAAGCGGAGGCAGCCATTGCTTTCTATTGTTGGTACTCTATGTTTTCTTTGTGGTCGGCAAACATGCGAGACGATGAATTTCTAAAGATGACGTAACGCTTTACCTCTCTATCTATATGAACCTCTTTGATCAGAACGGTATATTAACATATACAATTTATATTTGTTTTGAAATTTTGACTACTCAGTTCTCCAGGTATGCAAGGATTTACCACACAATTGTTGAAAAAACCCATGTGCGCTTGGCCGGACTCGAACCGGCGACCTCCGTATTACTAGCCTGGCGCTCTAACCAACTGAGCTATCAAAACTGGATTGGTAGCAGAGCGATATATATCAGTCCGAAAATTTGATAACTGATACGAAATATTGTAAACTCTTACAACAAATTATGGGAAAAGGGCAGATGAAAAGTTTAAGCAATGATAAATTTTAACAAAGTCTAATCAACCTACGGCAACTTACCGGACACTACTTCGTTAGAATAGTGCTCAGATCTGAATCCTGCACTGTGATCCACATTCCACCAATTCATCGTCAGCCTTTCCCAATTATTTCATTTTCCCTTGAAGTGATCATGCCACCGACCTCCATAATGCTTCAATATACTGATTAGCATAAGCTTGATTTCAAAGGAACCCAACTCCATATAAGTGAAATAGGAGAAGAACATTTTTTTTAGATCAGGATTTTGCACTTTTCTGATCAGGTTTATTTTCTGCCCTTTGAAAAATATAAAATATGTCTTTATTTTATTTCCCAAAAACAAGTGGATTTAACCACTTTTGGAATAAAATATCTTGTCGTATTTAAAAAAAATCAAAGAAAATTTCCCTTTCAAATTAAGGTGCATCTGAAAGCCAATGTCAAATTACACTCGAACAGAAAACCACAATTAAATATCTCTTAAACTTTTTGAACTAAAAAATGTTTGTTATTTGGCAAGTTTTTTACAATTTTTTTTAAATTTTGGAAAAATTCTAAATTGTTTGTCTGCAATTTTCAAAATATTGCCATTAATTTGATGTTTTCTTGATTTCATTATTTTACGTAAATTCATATTAATTTCGTACCATAATAAACAAGCTACATTTCTACCATAAAATGATGTTCTAACCTAATACACCTGTCACTCTTTCAAAAACTGACGGCCTTACCTAGCGAAATGTCTAACGAATCGAAATCCAGATTACGACAGGTGATGATCCCAAAAGTAATTGCAACAGAATAAATATCTCCAGAAATGTATTCAGAAAAATCAAAAATCTTTATGCAGAACATAATTATCAAAGGTTTACCAAAATCAAAAGCAGTGGTATATGCAGTTTTAGGGGTAGGGTAAGGTTTAAGCAAGGGTCAAAATATGAAAAAGGGTCCAAAGGCGTCGAAAAGTATACTAGCATGTTCATCGCCTATCAAGGATTGAAAAAAGCTATAGATGATGAGGCAAAATAGGGTTCACGGTCACAATGGGGTAAAATATCAGATTTATCCGTTGGTTATGGAAATGATGTCAAATTATTAGTTTCGTGGTACAGGGGCCGAAAATATTATTTGTTGCACCATCTATGATATTTGTTGCATAATTGGAATGTAAAATTTAACTGTAGCTATATGGTCTGCATGGGAGGTCACTAGTCATAACTCTGTAATTCTTATATTGAACGGTCAACAAAGAATCTCTTCACAATTTCTTATCTAGTGTGACCAAATGAACAATTTACAGCCAGTTTTAACAAAATCGGACCATTCTATAAATTATACACCAGGACTTCAACTGTTACGGGCCTATTGTACTAAAACAATCATAGGGTAAACTATACCGTTTGAAAGCTTAGGAGTAACCTAATAATTGGTACATCTGTTAAATCGATTCGATTTTTTTAGGTTTACGCCTATACAAATCCCCCTATTTCTCCATGTCCCACAGGGTTTATTATTTTTTTGATAATTTTGTAGAATAATAGAATAATAACGTCATGGTCATTGACTACAACGGCGGAAGACGATACAAGCGTGTCAAATTTGATTACCTGACGTATTGTACAACCCTTGCAACAAATCATGGGAAAAGGGTAAGATGAACTGTAACAAAGTTTAAGCAATGATAAATTTGAAGTACAGTACACTTACCGCACACCACTTCGTTAGAACAGTGCCCACATCTGAATTTTCCACTGCAACTCTTGTGATCCACATTCAACTAGATCATCGTCAACAGCGTGAAACACGCATATAAATACAACGTAGTATAATAGTAATAGCAAATATATGTACACAATATCTATTTCTGATAATCGAACACTTTAGAAATTAGACGGCCCTTTCCCTTAATGGAATTAGACAGGACAGTTCCCGGACGAGCCCCATTAAATTGTCACACCCCACACACACACACACACACAAGAAATGTATCCCTAATGTCCCTTAAATGCATTTAAATGCACTTTTGAAAAAAATCACGGAGCGATCCCTTGCCTTATTTTAGGGGAAATTGCCCCTAGATCTAACAAGAAAAATAACGCTAGCTCCTTTTTCTGCTGTGATCGTCAGATTTTCCTCTAGGGACATTAGGGATATGTGACAAATTGGCTTGTATTGTTTAGTGGCTATCCAATTCACACAAAATCATTACTTCATACTTGAAATAATAGTCAAATTTTAGAGTTTTAAAATTCTAAACTCAAAATTAATACATAATTACTTAGTCCGGGCTCCAAAGACGTCAGTGGAATAAAACGTGAAACTAATGTTTCGTGAAGCGTCAACTGAATCGAGTGCCCTATTCTTTACCGTTATAGGTGGACTATGAGTCCGGTGGACTATAAACACTTCTACACCGGATCCGTAAATTTATTACAAATGTTATTAACAGTGGCGAATCCAGGATTTTTGGAACGGGGTATGTAGGCAGTTGGTTGCCAAGGGCCCAGCTGCCATGGAACAAAAACAGCGGTGCCGGTTGGTTACGGAGGCGTATCCCGCTAAGCGCGGAACCCTTGCAATTGTTCGTGGAGAGTTTATATATCATTGGCGGGTGAGTGCGAAAAGGGGCCCATGTGAAATCTAAAACCTTGCAATGTTCCTATTGCAAACACATCTTTGATAGAAATTTTAATTTGTATAACCTGGTTCACTTTATACGGCTTGACCAAACCGTTTAAAAAATGCACCCCTTAACTAGGCGGAGAAGTAAGACCATTCTATTCTAATTGGTTTGATTGACATGAAGCGGGGAAGATGGAAGATGCGCGGTATGATTGGCTGGAATGTTGCGCATACCTCCTTTCAACTTTAAACAAATTGCATTCTTCATTGCCTCCGTATGCCCGTGCCAATGGATATGAACGCCCTTTCCTGACGATTGGCTATTAAAGGGACATCACAAAATTTAAAACAACATTTTTAAAAAAAAAAAAAAATTTACATTTATTTTTATACACACGATCAATCTTTGACATTTATAAATGGCAAAGTCATGAAAAGACATTTAAAAAAATGCGTAACCTGTTTCTGTAATTGCTGTAATTAATTCACAAAAGGTGTTTCAACGTTATCAGAAGTGTAAAGACTTACCCTGACTTGTAGGGATAGCTCTGACATTTTCAATGACGAAACTTTCCCGAATTTTGAAAGAAAAGTGAAGCTCTGAAATTATTGATGTCAAGCAATAATTTAGTTAGTATTATTTAGACTGGTTTTAATCAATTTTTTGTTCGTTAACCTTATGACTAATCAGCACCAAATAAATTAACTGAGTTTATTATTTGAACCCGAGACTCTTCCGGTCGTTCATACGAATCGAGAAAAGCAATGAATGAGAGACGTGCCAATCATCGATTTCACATATGTTCGACCATATTTTATTAAGTGCTGTGTGTCGTGCCATTAACCTAAAGTGAGGTGAACCGTTCCCCCGCCATAGAGTGGTGCTTGTGTCGTCATCAACCGTACTGCTGAACTTTGTTCAACAGGAATCAAATCAGAAACCGTTGTATATTGCACCATTCGATGGTATACCAAAACAAATTATTCCCAAGGTTGCAGGCAACATTAAATTGAATGGACTGGCTTACGGTATAGGACACCTGTTGATTCTTTTGTTCCTAGCCATCGAATAAAACAGGCACAACCTCTATACAACACTTTAACCCGCCGTATAGTTGTAAAATCTCGATACATATCGGGACAATATTTAGCTTTATTCTAGATTCAAAAGCTTTCCAAGAGACATGGTTAAAAAAATCTTAGAGTACGATTTTAAACCGTGAACCGTTTTTTTCAAGCTTTGACACGTTGTTACAGAGTTCATTAACTTTGCCATTGTCCTTATAAACAGATGTCCCTATCAGTGGAGCAATAATCCTATAATTGCATACGAACAGATACTAAAGAACTGATCATTACTTAAGTGTGTAAAATATAATTTCAATAATATTACGTGTCAGTTTCTGGAAATGGTTGAAATTTGTTACAATAAACCCTGTGTTGGCCGTTCTTATCTTCAACTGAGTCATTCCGGAATAGTGTACAAATTTGAATCAACGCTCCAAGTAGAGTTTCCTCAGGTAAGGTCTGTGCATTGAGATTTTCTTCTTCTTTCTGACTTTTGAAAAATCAGATAATTACAAATGTTAGTTACGGATTAGATGCATGCTTAAGTTAAATTTCTCTTAATTAAAAAAATGTTAAGCAAAGATTTACCAAGGTACAAGACAAATCAGTTTAATATACTAACAATTTCATTCAAAGTTGTGTTCCATTATTATATTTTTGCAGTTTTCCACCCAAGCGCAAGGAACCGTCATTGTGAGAACAGGATAACAAAAAACGAACTAAACAAAAATCGAGTAGCCTCAGCTACGTATTTTACCCATATCCCATACAATTTTTTTTCTGATTGAATATAAGAGTGAAAAACTTGAGGATATATAACATTGAATTGGCTAACATACGGGAACGTATATGAAATCTTCACCACAAATATTTGGGCCAAAGCTTATGATCCTCCACATACAGGGGCGTTCATTCACATCCAGACTGTCCCTTAGTTTTTTCTTTTGTTCTTAAAAATTCCCTCCCCCCCCCAAAACAAAATCACGTTACTCAGAGCTATTCCTCGATGCACTAAATTTTCAACGAAATTTTGAATTTACACAAACTTGTAATTATTATTTTTCTAAATCTCCGAGTCAATCTTTAATTCTAACACGCAAGACTAGACTTGGGTATAGGAGAATGATATAATAGCTGTCGGCAATTATGAACACCGCCGCGTTTTCGAACTAAAGGTACAATCTGCGGTCCTGAGTTCGATTCCCATGTAAATTTGACAGACCACGTTTAAATAGACCTTTAATTTAGTTACGTTTAATACTTTTAACGTTCTCCCATATGCTTGCTGAAAATACTAATTCCACTTCCAGCAAATATGTTAGGTTAACAAAAATAAATACCAACCTGCAGTTACAACCAAAATGCCTCTATAGATGCCATATTTCTTCAAATTACTGAACCCCATTTTCCATGAACACTGGGGCAACCTGTATGTGCAGGGGCTTAGGTTTTGAATTTAGTTTTCAACCTGCATCACAAAGATCTCGCGCAGGCTCGTGAAATTAAACATTTACCTAGCACTAATTCCAATAGAATTTAATTTTGTTTCAATCTGTTGGAAAAGGATTACAGAATGACAAAAAGTCACCAATTGAAAAAGGGTGGACTATGGCAAAAATGACATTTTGTATAGGGGTCAAGAAATAAGTGTTCAATTGTGTTTATTTGTTCACGATGGCAATTATTCGTTGCTGATAATGAAAAAAATCAGAAATGTTCATTTCAGCGGCGGCGGAACCGGTGGACCGGGGGGGTGACCAGAAGGGAACGAGAAAACGATAATAAAGTATTGAAACTTGATTAGATAAAGTGTTAAGTGACCGCTCTACCTTGAAATCGTTCCGATGCAGCTGGTTCATTCATTCGCTATGTGTGACCCTTCATGCTTTACTTTTCAGACTACAGATGGTCGCCCCTATAGACTGTCTAAAACCGTCAACCTTTTTTCCTGGAATATAAAATGGAAAAATAATAATGTCTATGCCATGGATTAAAAACAGGGATTCAGTACCTAATAAGACAAACAATTTGGCACATTTTCATAGCGAATATGATATGTGACATTATTTCTATTAAAGTTTTGAACCAATGAATGAAGTTGGTTTAGAACGCCTTAAAACAAGCTACCTGTTCCCAATAACGACTTTTGATATGTTTTTTCGAAGACTGTTTCTTAGAACATTTCAAAAAGTTTGCTTTTATTGCACTTAGTGGAGGGTTTGAACTTTAAATTGGATTAATTTTATTAGCCTTTAGGGCAAGGAGTTGATATGCGGGTCGTTTTTAAACAAAGGGTTCCCTGGTTGACTTCCCAGACCACTTTTATTGACTCCTTCTTCAATATTTAACGGCAATCGTACCTGGTGAAGTATGATTTTACATAGAGATGAGTTTTAAAGCAGCGAAGTATATAATTATCATCAATTTAACTTGGGATAATTATGTAGAATCGTTCGCTAAAACATTGAAATTTTATGTGTTGGGGCTCCTGAAATTGTGCGGTCTATAAATCGGCTAGGATAGATGCTTCTATACCTTACATTTCATGATTTCAACAGTTTTCATTTGAGTTCAACAAGTGCAATGGAGATGTCCTTCAATAGTTTCTAAATACAAAATAAAGAAAATATAAATAAAATATAGTATGCAAACATACACGATGAAAGATAAATAAAATTAAATGTCAAACTCGGCTATTCTAGAAATATAATTGCAATAAGTCGATGTTTTAATGGCAATATTTTTAGCTTGAATGCTAGAGCATTATGGAAAGGTCAATTAGGCATGTATATTTGCCCGATTTCTAACTTCGCAATAATAATTGTGCTAGATCTTACTTTTCGTTATCATTTATTATCTTGACGTATTCAGTATTAAAGTTGACGAGTTGTTTACTTTTCAGCAGAAGTCTGACAGATTATTTCAAAATGCTATAGCGTTAAAAAAAAGGTTGCACTGAAATCTTTAAATCTTGGTGGTATATAGACGGAATCTTTAATAATACTATCTTTATAGTGTAAAAAAATTGAGCTGTAGAAATTATTCTCTGAGAAAATAAAATAAAATTCTGTTTGAGAATCAATTGCACATATAAAAGCTATGAAAAACGTTATTAAATATATCAAGAAACTCTTATTCTCCAACAATTGGTCAACAGGGCATTCCGAAGTATATCAGCGGTACATCTAGTTTAATACAGTCTTTCCATTCTATATGGAGGCGGATATGATAAACACCTCACGCAACTCTTCAGCATTCAGAAACCTATTCACACAATATTTTTATATGAATAATACCACATCTATACAAGTGTTAAAAGAAACGCCTTTTCATTGATTTAATAAAATAACTCGTTTAGGAATGCGGTTTCTATCAGGTTTCTAGAAATTATGGTAGTCTCAGTGCTTTGGTGAAAATCTTTACAATTTAGTCTACACTTTCGATACAATTTTAATAAAAATACTTGATTAATGCAAAATACGAGCACATCTAGATCCGTGTTTACATTTCGCAAATGAGTTTTAAAACAACCGTACATTTATTTTGAATAGCATAAATTCGGAATTTGCGTTTAAAAATCTGCTTTCGGGAATTTTCTCAAATCCTCGCTTTTGAATGCGATATGATATAATTGGATTCTCCGGTTTACTAGTAATTTCCCTGAAGAATTATGTTCATTCTTTACAGTATTCACGATGAAGCTCGCAGTGTGTTTTCTATTTTATCTCTTGCAATCGCGGCCGTGCATGCCGGGTACCAAGATGATTTATCTCCTGAAGAGCAGTTGGCCGCCGAATGACTTCTTCGAGTATTTCCAAATGAAAAACATGACAAAAGAGCCCACAATTGGATACGTTCCTCGTCGACAAAAGAAAAAGGAAAGTTGGGCGTAAGTATTTTTCTCGATATTGTTATGTGTAATACTGCCCAAATACTGTATCCTTTAGAAAACAAATATAGAAGACCTGTATTTTGTGTAAAATTAACATGATGACCCGTGATGACGATGACGACGACGACGACGACGACCGACGATGATGATGAGGAGAGACTTGACAGCTTGTACAAAGCCTTCAAAAATCTGTTGGAAACCCCCATGGAATGTTAGAAGTGTGTGTTTTTCTACACATTTTAAACAGCGGCTTTGCCGGGTTTCTATGCAGTAACATGAGTATGTAAATGTGAAAATACAGTATGCCATAAAATAATAATTTTAGTCAGGTTTTCTGATAGAGAACGGAAAGATATTGGAATAGTACCTTTCAAATTATAAACAATCGTTAAATAATTATATTCCAGGAATTAAAAACGGCTGATTTAGCACCGATCAATTATCAACTGTAATAATGATACTAATGATAATAATGCTGCTCGATACAGGGAGCAAAATAATAACAATAATAATAATAATAACAATAATAATAATAAACAGAGCATTTTTATGGCGCTCTACAAATCACACAACGCCTTTACAGAGAAAAAGCAAATTATGAGAAAAATCATCCTGGAAAAAGATAAGTTTCAGGCAGCTCTTGAACAATGACATTGTCGTTAACTCTCTGATGCTAGATGGAAGCACATTCCAAAGCAGGGCCTGTCTGCGAGTTGAAGCAACTATCGCCTGCTTTCTTTTTAGAGCGGAAAACAGAGAGGCGAGTAGCATCAGAGGCCGAGCGTAGTCTTTTCCTATAATTACACAAAGTTTATTGTTCCTTGACATATGCTTCATTTGTCAACAACAAATAATCTCTATGCAGCTCTTAGAATGAACAAAACACTGCTCTTATTGTTCTCATACTGCGAACATCTTCTAACATATTCTAACTCAGGAAGTTCCCACAAATTAGTCCCTTAGAACTGGGCTAACCAGATAAGTCATGCTTATTGCAAAACACTAGTTTTATATTATTTTCCCATTTTCCACATGATTTTGATTAATATAAATACAGAAATAATTTTATATTTAGGAGTTGGTAATACCAAGCACCAAAGTTTAGTGACTTAAGAACCAAGACAAGAGAAAGTGTTTGGCATCCATCATTAGCAAGACCTTCAATAAATTACTTAATCCCATCAGAGACCATATTGATTCACTTCTAAGGTTCAACCAAAATGGTTTTTGGCATTTCGTAACCTACTCTGGGGGGGGGGGTGTTAAGCCCGAACCCTAAAACTAAACCATTTCTACTACTGTGACTTGCCTTTCTACTAATCACACTACCCTTGTCCGATAGTTAGGGAAGAAGCTAGAGCAGGACCTCTTTTCCCCAGATTCGACCTCCCGACATAATTATGATATTTTTGGTATTAAATCTTCACAAAAATTTTAGAAAACACCTTAATTACAACATCATTTTTAACCTAGTGCAAAAGGGTTTTCAATAATTAAGAGGAACATTTTCCCTCATCTTATTCACATTATCAACCACAGCGTGTACCAGGCCTGATGGCGTTGTATTGTGAGTGTGCAACTTGAGATAAAGAACAAGCAGAAGATGAGCCGTTATTTGCAGTGTGGAGGAGGTAGGTTAATCACAATCGAAATTTGGTGGGGTGTCACGAACGGGGGCGTTCGGCCAGCAATTTAAAACTTGAGTTCTTTCGTAGTGTTTGCCAAAACGCTTCAAAGGTTTGCCCACCAACCGCGACAGGATTTCCGAACAATAAAGTGTCGGATGGCGAAGCCCAAGGTCATGCGGTTGTGCGAGAGTCTGCGTGCAAATCCGCACATAGCATGGAAGTCATAGTAAGGGAAAATACACGCACTATAGTTGCATGTGCAAAAATATCTGTCAACTAAACTTTTTTTAACCACAATGCGAACGTCCGCCAGTAACACGAACAATGCCACTAGACTTAACTGAAGTTTCACATTTTGCATGTTTTGGTTGCCCGCACACGGCGCTTCACTATTCCAACGAAGTTAATACACACAATTTTTAGCGAAAGGGGTTCGATTTACAATCCCCAAGGGGAGGGCATTATAGCACATTAGCACATTGGGGAGGTTGGGAAGAACCATAAACGTCTAACGCCAACGCCTATTCTTAGGCTTCAATTGAACATCTTGTCAAAGAAGAGTGATTTTGAATAGACAGGCGTAAGAATACGCGTTCGCGTTATACGTTATGGTTCTTCGCAACCTCGCTACTGTGTCCAAACGTCGGTCTTTGGGTAAGATGGCCTTTAAAATAGGAATCACTAAGTATAAGACTTCACAAAATGTTATAATCATAACAATTGCTAAAATAAAGGGAACATTGCACATTTTAATACGGAATTGTCAAAAGTCGTTTTTATTATTTAGAGTTTCGAAACATTTTTTGAAAAAAACACAATAATGAAATTCTATTAATTTTCGCAAAAAAAATCAGGGTTCATAAGGTAAGGAATATGCAAAAATTTGTATTGTTTTAAAAAGATGGTCATTGGGTGACAACAAAACAATACAAACGGTATCTTTAAGTAAGAGGCAGTTGAAAAGAGGTGGGTCATTGTGGCCGCACACCCCATCGTCCATGGTCTAAAACTGTACCTGTTTATGTTATATTAATGTTTAGATGTTGGTGACATTTAGAACTAACTACGTAACCGTCTCTGATGAAAACTGTTGTGCCACGGTTCGCTTTTTCATGCGTTGTTTTTTTTCCCGTTATTACAACCTGTCTCTGAAAAAAATAATACAATCGAAAACGATTTTTTAAAAAATTTTAGTTAAATATGTTGCCCTCTATATGTCCATTTGCCATAGAGAAAAAATATCAGGCTTTTCACCCCGGCTTTCCAATACTTTTTCTTTGATCTTGTATGTTTTTATTTTTCATTCGAGAGACAACTTCAGTTAACTGCAGAACACAAAAATCGAGTTTGTGTCACTTTCTATATAGTTGAGTGAGAACGGTGAAAGAACTAGTTAACATTATTTGAACAGATTTGAAATTCAAAGAAGGGATTAACTTCATAAGAAACTTTAACGATGCGATAACAGTTACGTTGTGGTGGAAATGATCTTCAGTAAGTTCTGACTTTTAAGATAAAAGTGTTTATTAATTCGATATTAATCAGTGTTTCTTAGAAGAGAATCATAGCCATACAGCAACCTCAATACTTTGGAGGAGAGAGTTTTATGGTCTTGAAGTATATGAAATGCAAGTCCTACCGACACCTTGATACGTTGCTTTATATTGACTTCAACAATTAGTTAATGGACAAAGATAGTGCAATATTTTTAAACCATTTCTTCTTTGGAATTGGAGTGTTTATTTTGATTGCAATTATATTCCTTCTGCATGTTGTTCATATAAAAACCTACCATTTTGGTAACACATTCAAAACTCTTTTTTCATTTAAAAAACGTGCCATCAACAATGTATTGCCTTATTTATTTATGAAAGAAAATACGATCGTTGAACGTATTTTGTTTGATTATTAAAGCTTGTGCCGAGAAAAGTAGACTTCCTTTATGTACTTTAAATCTGTCCTTTTGTTTCTTTTGCCAAGTTGCAATCTTTTGGTGAGCTTCAAGACAGCATGTCACAGTAACAAACATCTTTGTCCGCATGCAATAAAAGTGGCACAAAATCGATTTGGTGTCTCGCACTAATTTGATTATATCTCTGAATTAATAAAAGCAAATGAAATCAAACCATCTGGATAGCACAAGCAAAACTGTGTACTAGATTGGTCCATAGGCCAATTGTGTATTAATTAATGTAGTCGACCACGGAATGTTTTCGTTCATAACATCAAAGGGAATCATTTCTTAATTAATGGCCAGTAACATTCCTTTCTTTCTATTGCCAGGGGGTACCGAGGTTGCCTAAAGCTGATGTGTTTATTTCGGACGGTACAACTTCTGAAACGACGACCTGAAGTTGGAAGTGGCGTTTGTCATCTTGTTTGTGTGCTGAAGTAATTCAAACAACAACATTTACAGCCAATAAACTCAATAAATAGAATTTTCCACATGAAAATCGATCGTGTTGACAATAAAAAAGATTGTTTGTGGATATCTGTAATTGCGATGGAAAACTCTGACTTGAAAAACAATCTTTTTACTCTATTTTCTCGGCGTAGATTTTTTTCGAAAGGAAAACTAACAAATTTGTTTTCCGCTTGAAAAACAGATTTTTCCGTTCGAAACCCTTTAGATTTTCGTATATGAACAGCGTTTTGCAAGATTGACTATTTTACGATAATTTTTTAAAGACATACAACCTGTTTCGGTGTGATAAGTTGATTGAGAACGAGGTTTTAGCAAAACTATTTTTTGAAACAGTCTTTCGACAATAAAGTTAGTTTTCCGCAGATGAACTTTGTTTGAACTAGATAAAAACTGCTTTTCAATTCATTTTTGAATGAATAATATTGTTTTTGGTTCTGGGTTGTTATTGAAAACAAAATCAGTCGGAAAAACTCAGTTTATTTATACAATGTTTTTTCGAAGCATCATATGCGGTCCAGCTGAAGCATAACCTACGACATATTTTGCTTACTATGACTTACATACTCAATGCTGCACAAGCTGATATTGATCAACAATTTTTGTATTTATAATATAAGAACTCTATAGTTGACAAGGTGGCTTACTTATACATTCTTTACACAAAAGATTATACTTTTCGTTATAGTTTTTTTTTAATTACATTTTCTTTCATGAATGGTAAGGGAGCGGACATTATCTACGCCAGGGATGAAGAAATTCGACTTTGCATTAATTAAACATTTCGCAATCCCTCGCAGTCTCCATCGAAAAGTTCAGGCTCAACCCCTCCCTCTGTCCTATATGAATGTTCCTGCCCTGCCCACCCCCCCAAAAAAAAAATATGATTCACTTATGAAATCCTCCATTTTCCCTCTGGTGTATAATGAATCCTCCCTAAGAATTAATGGAATAATAGTCTCATTCACCATGTTCACTGTCGGAAAATGGTAAAGTATAAAAAAAAAAAACAAATGCATTACAACTTGTTCAAATTTCTCAGCTAATTAGTCAAAATAATGATAATAAGCATTTATATAGATATGCCTCAGCAAAGGTTAGTAATCGATGATAGATCATTTCTGCTTTTTATTCAATAACTTTAGCGACTGACTTGTTCAAGAACGAGAAACAAGAAAAACAAGAAAATTATGGTTTGTAACATACAGCGCCAATAATATGTTTCGGCTATACGTAGAGGCACTAGGGTAATGTTTATAATTGCATGCAATAACCTAATATTGTACCAATAGACCAGTGTAACAGCAATGTTTGTAAACATGTTAGGGCCTGGTATCTAGAACTAGGTCGGCCTGACTGTTACACTGGCAATTGTATCTGTTAGAGTTTTTAATACTATGGGCCATAACGATTGCAGGCATGTATTGTGCAGTCAACAAAAGAAAGGTGACGTAAGGGTGTTAATTGTACCAATACCTTGACATCTAAGCCTAGCCTCTAGGTCTGCATTGACCTTTTGCCTTGCATATTTCCCTTGCTGAATTAACAATTCCATGCTCATGTGAGAGATGTTCATGATTTACACACAGACCCTGATGACATCTATGTGAAAATGTCCGAAGGGAAGGTCAATGCACTTTCTGTAGGCCATGTAAGAAGCCCTATGGGCACTGACATCCCTCCTGGCACCTCCAATTGTCAGTCTGACTTTCCGTAACGTCGTCCTCCAGATGCCACACAACCCGTTCATCGCCAACAGTCTTTGTCATGCATCTTCTGAACTTTATTCTTGATGCGCAGGCAGAGGGCCTTGAAGTTGAAATCAACTTAATCGTAAGACATGATCTTCAACGATATTTAATGAGAATGTCAGTGAGTTGACAGATTTTTACACATTTGGTAGGTATGTTAAGATCACCTGTCAAAGAGGGCGCCCTTCATCAGGATTGACATAGGTTTGCATGTAGTTTTTTGGACATAACTTTGCCATTCCTTAGCCTAGATAATTTGTACCACTCATATTATTGCATTTTATGTAATAATTCAACCATGTAAATTTTTAGTAGACATCACAGTTTTTCCGAGCATAGCTAACATTTGGGCCTTGTTTCAGCAGCAATCAAGCCTGTAGCAGTTAATCCATATTTTTTGTCATATTTTGTTTAGATATATCACGGCCTCTCACAACTTGTGATACAACCATGTTTTAACACTGCGTGACATGCCAGGCTACAGTGCAAGTTTTACTACAACTAGTCTACAAATCTAAAAAAGACGAGCTACAGTTAAGCCACTTTTCCGACATTGCAGTACACACATTATACTCCTATTGTAGTCAGTTAACTACCTCTGGTAGCTTCTTGCTTTCTCAAATATTGATTCCGCTCAAAATGCATTTTAAATGACCCACAATAAATATTAATATCATGTTTTGAACTCACGAGTGACAGTGAGTGAGAGAAAGTTAAATTCACAAGGCTCGGGAGCTAGCAAACTTTTTCGGTAGTCTCGCGCACAGCCGCTCTATAGGTTGCACACCCCCAAATACACTGCCATTCATTTATGTACAAAATTGCCCTGACTAAAACGTCAATTTTTCGCTAACGAAGCGACTCAGTTCCTAGCGACAGCGTTATTCTTGGAACTCTACACCTCTGCATACCATTCACTCAGGAAAAACACCATGTTGACCACGGAAATTTCGAGCTACTGGAGTTCGAAGACTACGATGAGTTGCAAGCTCCTATCAAACTAGGGTTTCTAGTCCAAAGATTCCTGTGGGAAAGGGGTTCAAATAAGCACTATAAGTACTCAGCAGTGACTGCCAACTCAATTGCTGAGCAACTCCTCGCAAATGGTCGTTTCAAGAACATTGACAAGGATCACACTCGCTCTGTCAAAAAAGAGATCACCAAACTTCGTCGAGCCCCCGGCGTGGACGGGTCACTTTCAACATCCTTCTCACTAGATGAGCTTACCTCTGCTATCAGCCAACTCAAGAGCGGAAAGGCCCAGGGCCCTGATAACATACCAGCAGAGTTCCTGATGCAATGTGGCCCACGATGTCTAGATTGGCTCCAGGAGTTCTACACATGTTGCCTTACCAACCAGGCCTTACCCAAGATCTAGAGGAGAGCTACTATCATCGCACTCCCCAAACCAAACAAGCCTGTCGACAACCCTAAGAACTACCGCCCAATATCACTACTGTGTGTCTCCTTCAAACTCCTTGAGAGGATGATCCTGGCCCGGCTTGAGCCCGTCGTCGAACCCCATCTGCCTGACGAACAAGCAGGATTTCGCCGTGGCCGGAGCACTGTCCATCAGATTGTAAAACTCACAAATGATATTGAGGAAATCTTCGAAAGCGCCGTAAGGCAGGCGTCATCTTGGTGGACCTTACTGCAGCATACGACACCGTGTGGCACCAGGGCCTGACACTCAAGCTTCTCAGGACCATCCCGGACCGTCACCTTGTACAATTCATGTAACATGCTTGCAAACCGTAGCTTTATTATTGTTTGTTTTGTTTGTTTTTTTGGCCCAAAAAAAAACCTTGGGGCGAATTTGGAGGAAAAAGTCCCCTTTAAAAAATCGCCCCCACCCCCTAAAATACTGGTTACGGGCCTGGTTGTAGTTGGACTATGAGTCCAGCGGACCATATCTCCTTCCCACACCCGGTGTAAAACTGAGTGTCCCCAATGAGAGAGTGTCCTAGCCACGTACACACTTCTTCCAATACAACTACAATTTACA
>JAMKCH010018797.1:0-35895 GCA_023653785.1 Ophioderma brevispina
CCATCTGAAAGCCATGTGTTGATTGAACCTATTTCAATTGTTCTCTGCAACCCTGTTTTACGCTCCGAATCTTTACATTTTCGCTTTAAGAAAACTATAGGTAGTCCTTGCTAGCCATGTGGTGGATAAGAAATATTCATTCGGGATAATGTTCTAAACAAACAAATCTAAACTTTCACTTTTATAACATTGCTTCCGTATGTTCCGTGTATCGAGGGTAATAGTGAACCGTAATAGCAAAGTTCACTATAGCCATAGTAGCATCGTCCCCATGACACAGTTTATTAACCGCAAGCTCAGTTGTTAAGACCTACGGTGACCCTAAGTATTGCCGAGGATAGTTATGATACCCCGGGTAACATTGACTACTGTACTGGTAGCCTCATACTTTTCCTAGGATCTATTGCGGGGCGTGTTGCGAACTCTCCTGTCTCAGAGATTGAGATTAGGAAAAGTTTATTTGATTGGCCACTGGCAACACCTGTGTCCTTTGGCACCAGTTAGGAGTCCGAGATTCACTAGTATTCTCCTAAGCTGATCTGCTTGCATGCAGATACTTGGATAAGTCCCAGTTGCGTCTTATTTGTGTTGTCAAGCATAGCATGATCCCGCTTGTCCCCTCTACCTACTTACTCATATTTTCTGAGAAGCTAACCAAACCATGTTCCTCTTTGACACTCCAAGATTCTGGGGATTTATTACTTGCTATTAAATGTTAACTTATTCTTTTTACTGTCCACAAGAGTGAAAGTAACACAGGTCTTCCTCTTAACAAAACACATTGTGCTGCCTAGCTGTGCCTCGCCTTCGCCCAGATTTACAATACTTGTGTTTTTTAATGAATGAAATCTATAGATAAACGTCTTTGACCAGGACAATAGTAGTGTCACTATTGGAAACACAATGTGAAACGAACCATATTAAGGTGGCTTGGGTGTGTGAAGTTGCAGGAACTTATTCAAAAAATGGAGCAGTTTTTAGTTTTTTTTTTTTCCATGTTTAATTATAAAAAAAAAAAAATAAAAAAAAAACGGCATTACCATGTTTTTTTCCATAATATTTTAAAAATCTAATATATTTATTTTTTCCTCATATTTTATGTTCATTTTTCTTTTACTATGTTCACGCATTTTTTGACCAAGAACAATCACATCAAACATGTGGCTGAACTGCAAAATGGTGGGTATTTGCCGTTATTAACGCAATACTCGCCTGTGGCTATTTCGGCGGCGCGCGCTGATAATGACGCCTCAGAAACGCCTTGATGCATCGATTCGATATGAACGCACCTGGTAACTGTATGACTACTTGTCAATGGTTGCCCCTGAGTTGCTTTTGCAAACAGAATGGGATTAAATTTCAACCATTTTAAGCCTCATAAATTGTTGAATTTTGATCATAAAGTATCCAGATGAAGCAATTTGACAGGTGCAATCAAGTGTGAAGAATAAGAGTAAAGACGCTTGTGGTTTTGGAATAAGGCTATTTTTTGTAGGCGAAATGGGACCATATTGGACCAAATGGCATTTTCTCTGTGTTCACTTTTCGTGCTATAATTCGTGATTTTTCGGTTCCCAGTTTCTTGAAATCCATAATCAGCAACAGGTCAGAAATAAACCAAATGTATAAGCATATCAAATCTGGGGGTCGGTATTTTTTAGTTTTTTCATTTTTTGGGTAAAAAAATAATCTGATATTTATGTCGAACCTTTGAACAAATCTTGGCGTTGTTCCAAATTGAAACACGCGGTTTTTGGTTTTTTTTTTTTTTGGCAATTTTGATATATAGTGTCAGAATTGAAAAAAGGGGAAATACCGACCCTAGAACTATGACTCTGGAATACAAAAACGCACAAGAGGCACATTTTTATAACATTTCCCTATATTTTTTTATAGGGAACCAAAAAATAGTGAAAATCCCAGTTTTTATGAGTTTTCTTTTCTTCTCAAAAATACTATTTTGGGGGGGAAAAATTTGTCCATATTTTTGGATTCCTTGAGCTTTTTTCCCTCCTCTCAAATATGTACACTTTTATATCTTTGGAACAACAATTAAGAAGATACCGGCAACAAAGCAGTTCCGTTAATCCCTGACTTCAAGCCAACCTTTAACATAATAGAATTATGCTATAAAGAGGATAAGCGGAGTACTCATTAATCATTTTTATGAATGAAGAAACCAATTACTTTTGACTAATTAAATGTCACCAGTTAATTAATTCATGAATTATGTCAAGCTAGTAATGCAGTGGACGATTGTCTAATTGTTTATCAATTAGCGATGTCTAATCATTTTATAAATTGTGTTGCCAGCATTGTTATATTAATTGCAATCATGCAATGCGAACGTTTACGTTTATGGTTTATACCACAAAAACATATCATAAATCCTTTGTTTTACATAATTTGAATAGGAAAAATGTTAAGTTCCGACTAAATTTTCATTGTTGGTGAATTAATTAGTAACTTGCTTATTTTTTTATCAATTTGTCAGTACTCATCCTTGAAGTGATGGAGTGAAGACAGACCGCAGTTATTCTTGATACAATCCTGGGTCCCTGAATAAATCATGATAATGGTCACGTTCCCGTTATTACGAGCCTTAAAAAAAAAAACATAACCGGCTTAAAGATATATACTTGTTTTCAGTGTTAAAATCTTTATGTCAAAGTCTATACTTGCGGTCCTGGCATTGTGGTGCGATATCTGCCGTAGCCCCAGTCTTTCGAACGCTGTGGTAGACAGTTGTATAGCACGGGGGATAGATAGCCACGCTGTATTAATGTATACCAACGCCCAGATCGATCGCCCTTGCAGAGTGATGCCCAACCCCCCGGATACACGCTTAGAATGCTTCAAGCTTCGCCTGTATTTCACACTGCCCTGACCGTGGCCCTGAATATAATCAGGATAAGGTCACGTCCCCTTAATTACAGCTTTAAAAAAAACCGGCTTAAGAGTAATATACTACTTGTTTTTCAAGTTTAAAATATTATTGTAAAAGTATATACTTGCGGTCCGGGCTTGTGGTGCTATATATGCCGTAGCTCCCACCGTTCGAACGCTGTGGTAGACAGTTGTATATAGCACTCGGGGGAAATAGATAGCCGCTGTATATTTAACCAACAGCCCCCGATCGCCCGCGCCCCAGCCCCCGGGATACACTCTTTAGATGCTCTCAAGCGTCGCCTGTAACTTCACTGGTGATACGTGGCAGAAAATGGTAGGCCAAGACCCCAATTATCGATGATGTAGAACTAATTTTATAATGAGATCACATATTTATCAGCCAATAAAATTGCCAAATGTACTATACCTGATTCATTTTGCTGTCAGTTTTACATAATATTAGCTTTGATTTTAGGGCAACGCTTCGAAGATATGGGAAAGAGATGCTGACGTTCGTTGCCACTTTCGTGTCTTATCGCTGTCAAATTCTCAAAGAACTCACGACCCCAACGACCGCCGATGATTCTTAACTTCCTTGTGGCTTGTGTAATATTTTGTTTCAATTTTTTTCGGTACCGTAACGCTACCTACCCCAGGGTCTAGCCGTATACGTTAAAATCGCCCCCCGGAGTGTTTTTTCGGTAGCCGACGCGCACCATCCTTAGGATCGGACTAATAGAACAATGTTTTCAAGAGGGCGTCAAGCCGGGCACACGATGTTGTTTGGTCCTTGAGCAATTGACTTTCAAAATATGCAAGTTTTTCCTCTTAAATTACGAAAAACAATGTGCATTGTTATTAAGCAACAACGCCACAGATTAATGAAATTGTTTGAAAACAATTTTTGCCGTACTCTCTTATCGTTTCACAAAGAATTTGACTTGCACTGTATTTGTAGATACAAAGTATTGCTGTGAAGTAGATGGTATCGCTCAAACCATGCTCAAACCACGACTGTACGGTGTTGTTACTGGTATATTCCCGTTCTAATTTTTGCATATCAATCAGTGTCAATAGAGTGCATGATGGGAAAGCTTGGATACGTGCCTGCTAGCCGAGTCATCAGAAGTTAATTTTTTCTGAAAATATTGGTTTAATGATATTACAAGTCCTGATTTTTGAAGCAGTTTGGAATTTGGTGAAACATCTCGTAATTCTATTATTCCTGCGTGTAAAATTGCCAAGTGGGACAGATGGTCAAAGAAGAAATATAAGTCTTTAGCTCGGAACAAAAGGACACTACAGAAGATAGTTAGAAGTGGATTTAAACACAAGTTATGTGTAGCTATGTTCCGTCACGTCAAACTGTAGATCCCATTCCGCTTCATTTAAAGCCATTTAAGCCAATTAAACAAATCCCCTCCCGGTTTTTCTCTGTCTGCTGTATTTTGTGCCTCTTTTCAATTGGTAGGTCAAACAAAAAGTTATTTTCCAAAGCTAGCTTCACATCGTTGGTAAGGGGTTGTGAGTCGGCGTTTTGTGGGAAAGGTCATGAGTGACAGTATTCCATATTGTTTCAAGGCGAAAAATATAGTGAAAGTAAAACATTAGGCTTCCATCATAAAAAAATTCCTTACATAGGCAAAAATGGATCTTTTTGTAACCGTACTCATTTTCGCTATATAGTCGATCTGCTGTCCTCGGGGTCTGTCGGCAATGTCACAAGAACCGTTTTTAAAATGTTTGTATTTTTACTAAAAGGCTTTATTACAAACTTCATTTTTTGTGTTCAAAAACTTTACGTGAAACTGAAGACTGCATTTTGGAGCAATGTACATTGTGAAAATCCTGACAGAATATAATTCTGGACTTGTGAAATTAAGGTTAAGGGTCGCATCGGAGAACGCATTTTTTATTATTATACTTTTTATTTCGTGATTTATATTTGTTAATTCATTATTTCTTTCTTTATTGGTCACTTTTTAATTTATTAGATTTTGTTCCTTCTTTATTTCCTTAATCTCTACTTTATTTATTGTTTTTTTTTTATCTGAGACGATATAATTTAGAGTTTTATTCGTCTCGGGTTTTTATTTAATGTCGTTGCCTCTTATAGACGATTTATACATTAAGGGGGATTTACCCCTTCATGTTTAGGGCTAAAATATAACCTACATATGGAAACTGAGGAAAGAAAATGATGACCTTTTCTGTTGCTTTTTGTTTTAACACAAGCGAGTTCCGTTCACAAAAAACAATTAGATCGAAAATGTAATCTCAAACTTAAATCTCTTATCATATTTAATTGTTTCCACTTAAAAAAATTATAGTCTCAAAAGTAATAATAGAGATGGGATACAAAAGCAAATTAAAAAAACAGACTTATTTGACTATGCATTGTACTAGTATAATTCGCACTGGCTCCAGGAGAATCTTGGTGCACAGATAGGGAATCCCCAAAAACTCCGTGCGATCCTAAGTCCTAATTGCTTATATTTCAATGTTTAAAACATAGCCGAATTTCGTATTTGCCTCTATAAGAACTTAGAAATTGCCAATTGTTTGATTACGAAGCGAACAACTTTCTCGCTTCCACCTTCAGATGGGATATTTTTTTTTGAAAAGCATTTACAATCAGGGCAAAAATCAGTACTTTCTATTTTTTATAGACACCTGATAGGTGAAATCTCTTGTTGCACTCACGGGGTCCCCCCCCCGTACATGAAGTGTGGCATGTATCGTTCGTCACGTATGACTGTGTTCGGCTATATAACCGCTCCACTGTGGACACCTCCGTAGCCGTATACGGCTACCTAACCACAAAGCCGTTTTGGTTATATAGCCGTATACGGCTACGGAACCCCTGGGTTAGGTCCGATACGGCTACGGAAAACCACTCCCATAATATTTGAGTGTGTACATCTTCTTCATTTAGTGGTGGGAAATTTTGATATAATTTAAATCTAAGATGTTGTAAAATGAGAAGAAACTTGGCAGTGGTTTTGCATGCCTTTTGCCAGCTTTTGTTTGCCCGGTGCAATGCATTGTTTTACTAACCATCTGGGTCTGTTTGTTCGCGCTGAATACCTCTATGACTTCCTATCAATGCGCCCAATTGCGATTCGGGTTCGTAACGTCTGAAACGATAGGCAAGGGGCCAAAGTACCAAGTTTAACTCTACAACAAAAGTAAGTGTTTGAGGATTACTATTTTGCTGCGATTTATTAACTTTAATAGAGTTTTATCTGGTCATGAAGAAATGCAATAAAAAGAAAATTCATATAGTACATTGTCTTTGCATTAGCTTTAAGAAGTGCTAGCGATATAAATTCTATCGTTACGGTGCAATATCAACCTCCTTGTCTTTTAGGTTACACCGAAACATCATTCTTTTGATTCTCATTTAACCTAGTAGCCTTGTGTCATAACCGGCTACATATATATATATATATATATTATATATATATATATATATATATATATATATCTCTATCTAATATATATTAGATACTAAGAAAATATGAATAGAGAATGGGGGTGTTCATTGAAGCCACAAATGCAAATAGAACCGCGCATCAGTAGAACATTTCCATTTAATGGTCTTACAATTACAAGATGTTCCCCTAAACCACCTTTAATATGGAATGAAGCACATGTTTATAATTCATACCCTGTGCAATTTGAAGCACTTTTGCAGTCTTTTACTTTTCAAGTTATGGGGAAAAATAAATGTCTATATGATTTTTTTTTGAACTTTTGACACAGACATCCCCGAAAAAAATGTTTGAAACACTTTTCCTGTCTATACTTTAAAATGCTCCCACCCTTCCCCCCCCCCCATTCGATTTTGGTAAATGTCATGTCTTTTGAGTTCGCCAAATGTACTCAACATTGATTCGGGTGAAGGGGGGTCAGGGAGCCTTAGTCTGCATCATTTTTACAAATCCCAAATCAAAAGCATCACATTGTAGGTCATTCACAATTCAAGGACGAATTGGGACTTCGGTAAATGCAGCGTTCGAAGAACTTTTTTCGATGGATTGTAGGTGGTGACCAACCTGCATGATTCTAGAAAATTACTAAATAAGACCTACCAAGTATTGTAGGTCTATCCTAAGTCGTGTACAAAACCTGCATATTTCTCAAATACTAATAAGGACACAAAATAGTTTAACCTGTATCCTGCGGTGTTGTGTACACTGCATGATTTCTATAGTATAAGCAAAAAAAAATTTTGACTGCCCATTGAGTTTGAATTTTGGAATTTTCTCATGTTCACGAGGCGAACGGTGGACTGGAACTCAAAATTACCGAATGATATTTTTACTATTGCACAATATAGCAGTCATATGTGTTTTATATCATGATACACCTGGTTTCTTTTCATCCATGTGAATAGTAAAAACTACACTGCTTAAAGCACTGTAATCATGATATATAAAAACTATTCGTCGACCAGGTGATCTCAGAGACACGTACTATTCCTTCCGAAGGAGAGGCTGAGGGAAATATACGGCTCGAGTCGCCGAAGTCAAAATTAATATGCACCGAATAAAAAAAGGACGCATTAAAATTTTGTTTTATGTACCTCATAGATAGATCTTTTCAGCTGCATTAACGAGACTACAGCTAGGGCAGAAAGTTACTATACCGGTCAAAAAGTTACTATACGGGTCAAAAATTACTATAAACCGTCACAAAAAAAATTACTAGCACTGGGCATAAGTTACCATATACGGCCAAAGTAATACCGGGCAAAAAGGTTACCTAACCACAAAGCCCGTTTTTGGTTATATAGCAGTATACGGGGCCTACGGAACCCCGGGGGTTAGGTAGCCGTATACGGCTACGGGAAAACTCCCATAATATTTGAGTGTGTACATCATCTTCATTTAGTCGGTGGAATTTGATAGATTTAAATCATATATGTTGTAAAATGAGAAGAAACTTGGTAGGGTTTGCATGCCTTTGCCAGCCTTTGCCCGGTGCCAATGCATTGTTTACGTACACATCCAGGTCTTTTTGTTCGAGAGCTGAACCTTCTCTCTATGACGTCATTTATTAATGCGCCCAATTTCTATTCGTTCGTAATTTCAGTGAAAAGGATAGGCCAAAGTACCAAGTTTAACTTATGAAAAGTAAGTGTTTGAGGATTAATTTGCGCGATTTTTAACTTTAGTAGAGTTATATGGTCATTGAAAGACATGAAATAAAATATAAAATTCATATAGTACATTGGCTTTGGCATGTGAGCTTTAAGAAAGTGCTAAGCGAATAATCTATCGGTTAGCGTGTGCAATAGCAAACATCATTGTCTTTTCGTTAGCCACCGAAACATAATCTTTTATTTCATTTACTTAGTAGCTTGTGTCATACCGGCTAACATAATATATATAGATATATATATGATTATTATAGATATATATATATTAGTATATCTATATAGAGATATAGTATATATATACTCTAAATAATATGAGAATGACGGAGAAGTGGTTTCAGGTGAATGAATGCAATAGTGAAGCGCGCATCAGTAGAACAATCACATTTAATTGTTATTTTAAATTTACAAGGATGTTCACCTACCACTTTATAATGAATGAAGACACATGTTATAATTTCATACAGGTGCATTTGAGCACTTGCAGTACTTACTGTTCAAGTGATGGGGAAAAATCAAAATTATATGATTTTTTTTTGCATTTGCACAGACAATCCTCGAAAAAAAGTTGAACACTTTTTGTCTTTACATTTAAATTCCCCGCCACCCCCATTTCAATGTTGGAATGTCAATGTCTTGTTTGAGTTTCGCCAAATGTATCAACATGATTCTGGGGAGGGAAGGGGGGCAGGGGAGGAGCCTAGTCGGCATCATTTTACACCTCAAATCAAAAGCAATCAATTTGTAGGTCATTCACCAATTCAGCACGAATTGGGGACTTCGGTAAATGCAGCGTTTGAAGCACTTTTTCGATGATTGTAGGTGGTGACCAACATGAATGATTTCTAGAAATTATAAATAAGGATACAAAGTGTGTAGGTTCTATACCTAAGTCGTGTACAAACCTGCAGATTTCAAATTACAATAAGGACTACAAATAGTGTAGACCTATCCTAGGTGGTTGTACACCCCTGCCATGATTTCTATGTATACAAATATTGCTGCCATGTGAGTTGAGGTTGAATTTTGAATTTTCCATTACGGGCGAAGACGAGTGGAATGAACAGTCACAATTGGACCGAATGATATTTTTACTATTGCACGAATATAGGCCAGTCGCTATTTGTTTTATATCTGATATCACTGGTTCTTTTAAGCCATGTGATAGTAAAAACTATCACTATGGTTAAATCACTGTAATCATGTATAAATAAAAACTATTGACCCGAGGTAATCGCGAGGCCGTACTATTCTCGAAGGTAGAGCTGAGGGAAAATAGTACGGGCTCGAGTGATCGCCCCCGAACGGTCAAAAGTTTTGACTATGGCCGAATAAAGGGCATTACTATTTGTTTTACAACCTTCTAGATAATCTTTTTCAGCTGCAGTAACATGACTACAGCTAGGGCAGAAATTACTATACCGGTCAAATATTTACTATACCGGGCAAAAAGGTTACTATACCGGGCAAAAAGGTTACTATACCGGTCAAAAAATTACCTATTGGGCAGAAGTTTACAAGTATACCAGGCAAAAATAATAACGGGCAAAAAAAGGTACATACACGTTTTATGCTTAAAAGTGAAAATATACAATGTCATGTGACTTCGTTTGTTTAATCAATCAGATGACGGAGGGGATCTATTATGAGGCAGTGGTTAACAGGACAGGGGGGCAGGGGGGGCAGGTTGCCCCCCCTCGACGACTGTGGCCGGGAAAAGGGAAAACATTTGCAAAAATTCATGCTAAATCAGCCGTTTTTTAGCCTCTGACGGGAAAAATTGGGCCTTTTGACCCCCTAGAGGTAATATTTCCCAAGACTGGGAAATTTGGCCCCCTCAGAGCGGGAACGGCACAGTTACGCACTCATGAGGTATATAAAATACTTTCAGCAGGAGGATTTTATAGTACATGCAAACATGCAAGATCATTGGTTGCTGCCATCTAATATGAGATATTATATAGTATGTCATCGCGCAAGTGTTTATTGCCGCTTGTTAAACAGGTTAGATTCATTTGGGAAAGTAGGGGAAATATTTGAATTTAAAAAAAGAAAAAACCTAAAAAATTAAAAAAAAAATATTTTTCAGGGATTAAAACAAATCAAAATTAAATGAGAAGTAATGGATACCAGACCACTACTAAACTATTGGAATGCCCATCAATATCCTTAATTAGATGTAGGTTTTAACAGGTATTTAATTTTTCTTTAAAAGGGAAGTTTGTAGATCTTGCGCCATCTCTTGTTGGTTTAGGGTTCAAAGATATTTTGTGAGAAAAGATCGTATTCCAACAATTCCTGTGTTGATTTGATTTATTGGCGACAATGTCGGGGACTAACTTGAGAAAGCCTCTATAGAATGCTTGTTTCCCCCTCTGGGGTCTGCTCATCAGGGTTGTGATGGAGTTTTGTGGCACAATCCTTGAAATTTCGTAAAAAAAGTCCTGAACAACAGCATAAACTCGCACCCCTTAAAATGTTGTCATTGGCTGTGCCCTTACACCCACACAAACACTGCAGCACTTTTGCCCTATAAAAAATCCTGAAATCTGGAAAAAAATCCTGAAGAATCACATTCATGAATTCAGCACTATGAACAAAAGTTTGTATCCTCTCACAATGCTAGTGATGGCAGATCAAATGTGACATGATATTGGACCTTATGTACAGATCAAAGTCAAAGAAAGTTGCCAATTTACTCAAACAATCCAAAAGGCCATGATGTTAAGCCTAAGCATATAACATAATGTGTGTTGTATTGTGTTTGTAGTAAAAATCCCTTATGGAGAGAGTCTGGTATAAAGTTATGAAACATTGAATAAGTTATATACTAACTGTGTCAGATTGTTGAAGTACATTTTAAGTCACCATATTCACATGTTTGATATAATATTTCCTGACATAGCATTTAAGCATTATCAAAGGTTGAGAAACTTTACTACTATTATACAATTAATTTTGTTTTGTACTACAAAAGCTTCAGTTCGGGAAATCCGGCTCTGTCGCAATGCATTTACAATGCCCTGGATGGGTATCAGCGAATGGCCGCATTTTTAACAGCTGACAGGCCACTTAAAGTTGCTGTCCGGGAATTGTTCAGAAGGCAGGCGCGCGCTAAGGATTTTTATTTGTTTAGCAACTTTTTTGATAAAAACAGCTCTTGCTTTGATAGGTGCTTAGAGAAATGTACACAAATTGTTATAGGGAAAAATTGACTACCACCATCTTAAAATTGATAGCCAATGGCCGAAAAGGTGTAGCAAACTGCTATGACTAAAATGTTATCAAGAGCCTGTATTCCGAGGGAACCATCGAATACCATAATATCGCCGTGAAAAGGGCAGAGCCTTGGGTGGCATCATGGGTGGCAAATGAAACCAATGGTGAGGCTGACGAGCATCCTTCAGTTTCAGTTTGTTTATTTATTTACTTCCATGTTGAGGCATGTCCACACGGTAAATAACTTGAACAAATTCTGACAGAGAGTATAGTTTCATTTCATTTTCATTTTATTTGCCAGCATAAAAAACATTACAAAAAACCTTTACACATTAAAAGGATTTAAATGCCATTAAATTGCACTATGTTTAAATTTAAAGATTTGATAACCAAACCACCCAGGAAGAATACAAGAAAGCATAATAGCTGCAAATGATGAGTCAGCAGCATTGCACTAGAGGTACAAAACATAAAGGGACAGACAAAAGTAGCCGGTGGGTATCGACCAAACATGCAGATGGACACTATCAAAGTGCTAATCAACAAAACGATCAACAACCAGAAGGAAGCGAACGAAACAGAAGCAGTGGAAAAAAACTACGACACAACAACAAAACCATTGATGCTTGATTGCTAAATTAAAAAATATATATTTTGCACATGAAATAGGTCAGATGATTTGAGATCTTAAACTTACACTATTTTTTTTTATTTAAGCAATTTGGGGGAGTGGGAAGGCGGATTGGATAACAAATACCTTCTATTTCAGTTACAAATTATTATAAAAATGGGGAAATATAATAGGGAAACATGGAATGGGAAAATATTGCTTCTCTCTTTTATGCAATACATGGATCATTGATTATTTTGAACATAATCAAGGCTCTTATTTTTTTTATGCAAATAACTACAATAATGTGTGTTGTTTTTTAAATTTTTTGGTTTATTATTGATTTCCCGCTGGTTTTACATCTGACAAATGTAAACGAAAGTCGTCAGCTGTTAACCAGTCCATAGGCAGACAAACACGTTAACTAACAGAACGTCTGCACATGTATGTGAAGCTTCTTTGGTGCCATCCCAATACACCAATTCACAAAAACAAAAGAAAGAATGTTGAAAAACTGTTCCTAGACAAATTTATATTTCAGACTTTTACTAATTAAGGTGGTTTGGGTTGAATGTACAAAAGTGCTTGGATATTGATGTCAAGGTATACATTATTGAATAATATAATCCTTGTATAGTCATGACAAAAAAACAGCTACCACAAATGTAATAAATTCCCAATTGAAAATTTGAAAACAAATCCAGTATTTTATTAAACTATTCCCTACTGCCTTACATGGATAGTTTCCTACAGAGCCTGCATACTAGCAAGCAAATCAGATCACTTAGGAATTTGGGGCATATATCGCCTTTAGCCATCGTTCCAAACCCCGAATCCGCTGAAATACCTTCCGCAGCTTGACCAAATTGATGGTCTGTGCTTAACATGCCGCATGCACGCCACAAGTAATTGTGCGTTTTTTTAGAAGAAAAAAAAACAATCTTTAATCCCGAGCACCTGTGACGTGGGTGGGTGCATAATATTTTGCTTATTTATGGTGCCAAACGCACTTAGATGTCGCATGACCATGTTTAGTTTTTCAATAAATATTCTAGAAATAAGGATTTTGAGCGTGAATTCTCAACGGTCCTCTGGGGTTAACCCCATATTTTTTTAAAATTTTACACAAAACTGCGGTATTTGTTGGTTTGTGAACTGCAAACTTATAATGGTTAGTATAATTTAGTAGATCACTGAAGTCGTTCTATTTTACTTATGAAAATGGGTTAAATTTTTCTTAGAACTCACCTTATATAATTGACAATATTGGTATATACAAAGACGGCCGGCACCGTGAAGACACCCAGCGGGGCAAACGATGAGGAAGAGGTAAAGTGGGGCGTGGTTTTTATGACCGCAGCATGTGTTGATCCCATGGACAGTATGATCATTCATAACACATCTGTAAAATGACGTTATGAGTAATGATACCTGATAGATGCCTGGCATTAGGTTCTGAGATTAATTTCATGGGCTCTTACAATAATCATATGCTGGCACTAAGAAACTCATCAGAATTTTGCTTCAACTAGGGTGCAATCAACACAGCAGGGTTGGTACATTTACTGACCCAGTTTGCCGACACAACTCAGAATTTAGCAGCTCTTACGGAATAGAGCACAGTTCACATGCACTGTATCCGGTTTAAAGGATGCATGAATTCTGAGTCGTGTCAGGCACAGTGGCGGCGCCAGACCTCTTTTTATGGGGGGGGCAAAATTAGGGGACAAAGTGAAATTTTTTGGGAGGGGGGCAAAAGTGAAATTCTGGGGGGGGCAAACAAGGGGGCAAAGTATTGAAATATTGGAGATTTTTTTTAACATTGTGGCCCAAAATCCCTGATTTTCCCCCAACTTAGGGATTTTGGCCCCAAATTGGCCGCTTTTCTCCCAAATCCCTCATTTTTCTTTCGGCCGGGGGGGGGGGGGGCAAACTAGGGGGGCAAGAAAAACAGCACCTACCGCCAACAAGATTGGGGGGGAGGCTTTGCCACCCCAAATGTTTTCTTTCCCCTTAGTTTACCCCCCCCCCAGCCGAAAAAGAAAAATGAAGGATTTTTGGCAACTCGGTGATTTGGGCCAAAAATCACCAGACTTTTGGGAATTCAGCAATTTTGAGGTCAAATTGGTTAAAAATTCCATATATTTGATACTTTTAAAAAATTCCCCCCCCCAGAATTTCACTTTTGCCCACCCAAAATTTCCACTTTGGCCCACTTGAAAAGAGGTCTGGCGCCGCCAAGTGCTGCAAGATACACAACAGTGGGACTAGAAACCGTCAACTTTTAAGCTCATGCCTCATAAGGGTTGTTCCAAATAAGGGCAAAATGCAAATCCAAAACTGTGGTGGTGCCCAAAACATGATAAATGTAGTTGGTGTAGGCTCATTATAATACTTTTGGAACTTGAATCTGGTTATGGCCACTTTCAACAATTAATCCCGTCTACCTTTTACAGGGTCTTGATCTCATCAACCAAGACAAAATTATGTATTTTAATCCTCATAAGTACACAATTTGACATCTTCTTGACAGTAATGGAACCATTTAAAAAAATGTTTATCTTTGTGCCACAGGGTGATTGGTCAATCCCGCAATGTACCAGTAAGGCGACGAAAAAAGAAAATCTCGTTTACGGGCGAGCGGACTTTTCGAGTAGGGTCGTCGGTCGGGGAATTTGTTTTTTTTTATTTTTTTTGCTTTTTCTGGAGCTCAAATTGGCCTAAAAAGCCACAAAATTTGAAAAATCAGAGAAAAAATGAAAATTTTTACAAAAATTTTCTTACAAAAATATTGCCAAATGCTAAATTGGGCCTACAAAACAGGCTGATTATACATGATTTTTGGAAAAACTTAAAAAAAAGAAGTCTGCACAACTAGAAAATCAGGGTTGGTCGGGCCCGTAAAACAGGGTTTTTTATTTTCGTCGCCTAAGGGGAAATTTCACCTCAATAAGGTCATGTGATCCCACAAAAATCCTATTCTTAAAACATAAATCCCTGACCTTTACACTCATTTTAGCCCACAAAGCAGGGGATCATGATGTCTTGTGGTTCTTCTTGAACACTTTTTATCCCTAACTACTGACATGTGTTTAGTACAGTAAAGTATAGGCACATTGCAATGCATTATGGGATTGGTTCAAAACACCCTCTGCCTGGAAGACATTTCATATAGAAGTCTCAATTGAGGTATTGCCATTTATTCCGTCAAGCGCTACTGCACAACATCCTACAGTGCACAACCGAATCAAATATAATACTTCATAATTTGCATACTTGAGACTTCAATATGAAACATTAAAGCGGCACTGGCACATTTTAACCAAATATGAAAATTCTTCAATTTGATCGCAAATGATAGTCTAGGCCATTGGAAGAATAGAAATATATTTTACATATAATACCAAAAAACAGATAAGGACATTAATAAGAGGCTAAAGACATCCAGGTAAATTGTGGGCCAACTCTAGGTTTGACGTAACTTTAATCAACAAATATGTCTATTGCATGAATATCAGACTCGTACCCATTGACTGGATCAATTTGGGAAGCCATCTCAAAAACAACTGACTCAAAACTAAGCTTATTTGGACTCAGTTGGATGCAGATTCTAAATATGGTCGTAAAAATGCACAAGTTTGACATTTTGCAAAAAAAAAATTGTTGAACTTGGAGAGACTTAAGGTCCGTTCATACTTCACTGCATTGCAGGGCAGTGCTGCAATGCGTCGCAAGTTTACTGCAATGCACTGCAACCAGTGACCTGGTTGACCTGCAGTAAATCAATTAGGAGTGCAGCGGAAGTGACGGAACATTGCAGTAAATTTACTGCACAGCAATGCAGTGCAGTGGAAGTATGAACGGACCATTATAGTTGCCTGCAGGGATGATTAAGATAGCAGGGGAAAATACAGAACCTCGGGGGAAAAGGGGGGCATTTATCTTCAGCCTTGAAAAAGGCTACCAAATTTTCTCTTTGTGGCTTATTCACTAAGTGGTGCACTTAGAGCACTTTTGATCCCAATAGGAGGACCAACGCCCCTTCGCAACCCTCAACTCTGCTCCTGGATAGCGGACCTTCCACCATTATTCAATTAAGCAAATCACATGAAGCATGTTTCCCAAATGTACACCTGGCCAGGGTGGCCATTTTGTGATCCACTGACCCCAATGAATTAGCAGCAATTTAACAGGATAAACCTGCACTTGATCTGTAAAAGTCTGCTGAATTCTCAGTGGGTCAGTAGGTCACAAAAATGGCCAACCCCACCCCGGGGAGTTAACCTGTACACGAGCCCATGCAACCACCCGAGTTCCAAGGGTTCCGGCAGTGACCATATGAGACCAGAAAGGAATAAAATGGTACCCTATCGGAGACCAGATCTGTTAAAAGGATACCTATCTGAGACCCACTTATTCAAACATCATAGCCAAGACCTGGGGCAAAGCAATATTACCATTAGAATTTACTATAGGATTTTCCACTCAATTTTGAGCTATTTTAGGGACTTTTAATTATTGTTTTGAGCATGATAAACACATAAAAATCATCCTTATAAGGTTCATGATGATTTTATACTCTACTTGAAATGTAAAAGTAAAATTTCCATTACCCTATTTGCGAACGGACAGAGACATAGGTTGAATTTTGATACAATATATTGCAAGTCTCGATACCTAGGTGTCACATTTTTTGTAATGGGGTGTTTACACCCGCATTACCCCCGCCTTACCCCCGCCTTACCCCCCGCCTTACCCCCAGCCTTACCAACCCCGCCTGACCACCCGCCTACCCAAACCTTACCCCCGCTTCCCCCCACATTACCCCCGCCTTACCCCCGCCTTATCCACACGCCTTACCCCCCGCCTTAACCCCGACTTACCCGCCGTACCCCCCGCCTTACCCCCCGAAATTACCCCCGCTACCCCCGCCTTACCCCCGCGTTACCCCGCCTTACCCCCGGCTTCCACCCGCCTTACCCCCGCATTACCCCGCCGTACCCCCGCATACCCCCGCCTTACCCCCGCCTTACCGCCGCCTCCCCCCGCCACCCCCGCTGACCCCCGCCTACCACGCTTACCCCCGCCTTACCCCGCTTCCCCCCCGCCTTACCCCGCACTTACCCGCCGCATAACACCCCAGCTTACCTTGGACGTGGCGGCAGTGATGAATCGTGGTACCTTGAACACGACAAACCTGACAAAACTGCAAAGTACTGCTATCTTCTGTATTGCCTTCAAGATGAAAAACAAAGGGGTGTGTCACAAGAGAGGGTCCCAGTAAGTAAAATTAATGGCCTTTACGAATGCTACTTCTTTATGCTACTTAAAATTATTCTGCTGTTATTATACAAGTACTGTAAGCGAAAAATTGTGGAAGTAAATGAGTCACTACCTTATAAAGGGTTTTCCCTGATGGGACTTTGAATATTTGAATAACAGGTGTTTTTAATTTTCCCTAAATTGTATTTCCCCAAAATATTTTTCTTAAACAAGAATTTAACACTGAGTAAAAAAATACATTGCAGTCCTCGAACATACTACTGTAGGCTTCCGTCGTGGTTTGTGAATGAGGACAAAGGTCTACATGAGGTCACCAAGGTTACATGAGGTCACCCACATGTCACTCAACCCCACCCCCTCCCCAACCACACCACCCATCCCCTCCCGACGCACCCCACACGCCCCTCCCCATAACACTCCCTCCCCCTCCACCACTCCCCAACACCCCACCCAAGCTTCCCCCTCCATATGAATTCACACACAAGATGTATGGCATAGTAGTCTTTCAGGTTGCGAAGGAATTTTGCATTTATGTCCATTTTAGTGATACAGCAAAGCATGTTATTAGCTCATTGTCATACCTAAGCCGCATGCATCACAAACACTTTCAAGGCAAATTAGTCTTAGGACTTTTGTGGAATTGAGATGGTGCTTTTTTTTGATATATTTGGTTAAACTTTTATCTTGCTGAATAGGTCATGAGAAACCCAAAAAGTATTAGCTACATTTTTTTCGGATGTGCAAGGGGGGTAGCCAGCAATTTCAAAAATGGCCGCCATTTTTTCAATATTTTAGCTTTGTTGACTAATTATTCCAAGTTTATGAGTCTTAAAGATTTTATTCATGTGTTATTCATTAATATCAAGTGATGGATAACATTAAAAAACATTGCGATAACTCTTGAATAATCAGTTCCAGTTTGCCGCCAAAAAATTCAAAATGGCCCCGCCATTTTGATAATGATAATATTTTGGTTTTTTGAGCTAATTATGGATATCTTCAATTTTTTTAAGTATCTTTTTTATGTAATTTGATTAAATTACATATATTAGTATCAAAAAATAAATTTAAGTCATATTTACATGATTTTCAAATTCATTGCATTCTTGCATAGGAAATTTTTGTTCGAAAATATCCGCAAATTTTTATTTTAAAGTGTTCTTCTTTCTTACCATCAGCTAGCATAAAAAATGTAACAGAAACGCAACAGTGGCAATTCCCCAGGGCCGCATGGGGCAATGTCCCTATCCTTTTCTTTCGTTACCCCCAGTTTCCCCCTCCCCAATCGAAAGAAAAATGACAGATTTTTGCAAAAAATCAGCGATTTGGGGCCAAAATTGGTTAAAAAAAATCTCAAATGTTTGAAGTATTTGCCTACTCCAGAATTTCACTTTGCCAACCCCAATAAAAATCAATTTGCCCACCCCCCTCCAGAAAGAGGCTGGCACCGCCATGAAACAACCGGCAAACAAATGACATAAAATCATAATATAAACATATTTAAGACTGAATACATGCAGGCCGTCTCTAGCAAAACTTGGAGTACTGGACATGTGCTTTGAGAGCACTGAGAGGTTTGAAAATTTGTCACCTTTTACATTAATTTGGTAAGTGAAATTGTAGATTGATATTGTATTATGTAACTGATGACGTAACAAGGATTTATGGCATCTGTGGAACCAAATTAAGCCTGGTATGTGCTTCTGAGGTATTATCTCAATGTGTTAACTTCAAGACAACCATAAATTCATAATGTACTGAAGGATTTTATAGTGTCCAAACACAGTGGTTCTCAAATATGATCTAGCCGAGAGGGTGCAATGCCTGGCTGCTTCATTGAATTTTGCAAGTTCCTTGTCTGTGCATTGTGCTCCAACAGTGTAAGCCCAAGAGAAAAGATGTCATTGCTTGTGAAGATGTTCCCGAACCACAGGTAGTGTCTGTCTGCTTCCAGGTAGCCCCACTTTGCAAGGAAACTTTAGTCCGGCCAATTCTGGTTCTCAATATGTTGAGGCATCGCCATCAGCCCATGAGGAGTCAGCTCCAGGCGGATGATACTCACCAGGTCAATTACCGACATTACTTGGTTGATAGCAAGTCTTCTTTCCACAAGGCGGACTCTATGAACTCCTTAGAGACTGTTTAAGGGGTGGGACATTGCTTAAGAAACTCTCTCTCCCGCTCTCTCCCCCCTCTCTCATCTCTCTGGATTTTTAAGGCCGACTCAGAGATTTCGGAGGAGGGCGGACCTCAATTTCCAAAAATTTGTGTTTTTTTTGCATGTACATTAATGCTTGTCCAATACGAATCACTGTGTTGTGAAATTGCTAAGCTTAAATCGAATTCTTCATATAGAACAATCACAACTTTGTTTTAAAGATTCCGGAGCGTGAATTTTTGTTATACACAGTATCCTAATGGGACGTATAATAATACACTAAATGGTTACTGCATCAAAACGAAAAATCCGATTCATCTCAAATTTCGGAATTGTGCATTTTAAGGTTCTATCTTTAGTTCTAGTGCCTATTTTTCATTCAGTACACAAAAATTACTATTTCGAAATCTCGAGTCAGTTTAAGGCATTTAACAGCTGGGTTCTGTCTTGAAATAGGGTTTGCTTCACATTAGATACGTGACAACTACGCCTTTCATGCTCGCTACACTAAGACATAGCGTCTGGTGTGGAGCACTCGCTGTTTAAGTTTTCCATTGGAGTTGGGCGAAGACAATTACTGTGATACGACGGTAGGAAGCATTTAACACTGGATCAAGCCTCTTGGCATCATGGGTTGATCTTTCCCATACAGAGCAGGCATTACTCTGCACATGAGTAGCACAGGGCAAGTGCCATCGATCTTAGGGAATGTGGACGGAGCACCCAATCTTGTGCCAGTGAGTTTACTGTACTCTTCGGCCTTTTTTTGATGTGGGTCTTATAAGAGAGAGGAGATGGTCCAATGTAACTCCTAAGTAGACAAACCAGGTGTTGACATGGCTTCACGGTAGATGGAAAGCACACACCTGTGTTTGGATGGATTTGCTACATAGGGGGTTTCCTCATAATAGGAGTGCGCGGTGGTTGTCTCATATAAGGAGTGGAGTTCATCCAAAGCCTTTGGTGTCTCTCTTGACAACTGTAAAGTCTTGCATCTTGTGTGTGAATTCCAAGATAGTCTACATAGATAAAACAATATGTCCCGGTAATCCTAGGTTTGTTCTTTGGTAAATTAAAATACAGATGTTGAACAGGAAAGGTGCGAGCACGCTCCATTGGTGCCATTCTTCTTGAGCCTACGACAAGCAATCCTTTGATGAACTCAGGCAAGCGAATATCTTGGTGAGTTCCAACATCTTAACGGAGAGAAGCATCTGTGATTAACAGATGCTGATAGATCGACGAAAACGACTCCGGTACACGAAACCCTTCTCGAAACCATTTGGCGTGCTTATTTGTCTGACGGAACATGTTGTTCTGGTATGAAGAGTTCTTATAAAGTACGATACAGTTGAACAGGCGAGGTTCAAAGAGCTTGTAGGTACGGCTGAGGAGTGATAATATTCGATAGCTCTTTGGATTAGTGAGATCTTTCCCAGGCTTTGAAGAGAGGCGTGCCATAACATGTGCTTCCTCCAGATCGTTGGGAAACTGTGGGAAACAAGGCAGCAAGTGTAGAGCTCAAGAAGTCACTCCTTGGCTACTAGGCAAAGTTTTCAGCTGCCTCAGTTGAGATGGTCGTCAAGGCCCTATGCTTTTCCTGGTTGAGTTATAGTAACACCGGTTTCAAGTTCGTCCATGCTGAAGGGATGAGTGAACAGGATATGCTTTAGGTTTAGTGGGATCTTATTGGGCTTCTTGGTGGGCAACTTAGTTGGGTGTAATTTGGCTGGAGGCTCTGTGGAGGTCCCTGAAGCTTTCGGATGCGTATATTAGACCATGCTTTCTTGCTTTAATGGGTCATAGAAGTGGATCAATAAGATAGGCCAGCTTTTCCTGGTGATCCCGCGACACTTCCTCACCTTTAGCAGTGCTTTGGTGATAAAGAAATCAGCTTCAAGCATGGAGTATACTTTGGATATTCTTAAGCAATTCCTTGGGAAAAGCCTGACGGCATATTCCGGTCCTACAGCTCCTGGGTATTGAATTTCCAGGCAGTATTGTTCACTAGTTGGGCAAAATTTGTCTTAGTTTACTGTTACGGTAGTTTTCTGTTACGGGGTGGTTTTGGTTGAACCTATTCACTTATGGTTTCAGGTGATCAATGAATCTTGCCAGTTGTTTTCTGCTTAAAAGGCACTGCGGTGTTAACATGGGAGGTCGATTGGGCAAATGTTGAGGTATGGGAACAGGATCCAGAAACAATCTTGCTACACAGTTAGAGATGTTTTTGCTTACAATAGCTAGATCTCTTCTAATGGGCACTTGAACACCCAATGATGCGGCAGCTTAGGGTCGTTAAGGAGACGTAGATGCTGACGGTCTTTAGAACCATTCTTCGACAGATTGTACGTTGTTATTGGTGATTGTAGCCCCATTGGGTAATGGTGTTGAAATGCCAATGCAGAAATGAAGGGTTTGGATGAAATTTTCCCGAGATGAATTGAGGGTGCTTGGAATCTACTGATGGAGGTTTGTAGAATGATGTAACTATGACAGAGCTGAGCTAAATGGCGAGCTTGTTGTCAACAGAATGGAGTTGCATTCTACAACTTATGAATTATGGGTTGGTCTTGAGTTAACTCCTGACGTAAGGACCCTCAGAAGCACATACCGTAACATACTTAATTTGTTTCCACAGATGCTATAAATTCTTTTTACGTCATCAGTTACATAATTACAATATAATAATACAAACTTCAAACCTACCAATTCATGTCAAAGGGGCTTGGACAGAACTTTTCAACCTATCAGGCAACTCAAGTACAGGTACAATTGACTGCCCAAAAGTTGCAAGGATGCCTGGTATTCCAACTAGCCAATAGTTTAAAGTATGGAAAGCCAAGCAGGGTCTAAGCACATTCCAGCTCATAACAAAATCTGATCTTCAGTTGTTCATTATGTTTATATTATGATTTTATGCCATTGTGTTGCGGTTCGTTTTCAAGCGGCCGCCACGCCGCCAAATCTCTTTTCTATGGGGGGGGGGGCAAAGTGAATAGTTTTGGGGCGGCAAAGGGAAATTATGGGGTGGGGAACCAAAATTATAAAAAATGTAAGATTTTTACAACAATTTTGGCCCCCCCCCAAATCGCTTATTTTGCCAAAATCTGGTGATTTTGGCCCAAAATCGTCTGTGTGTTTTCTTGTCAAAATTTTGGTGCGATTTGTGGGCCCCCAATCACTGACTTTTTTGTGACAAAAATCTGTGAATTTTCTTGGAGGGCGGCAAACTGGGTGGTAAAGAAAACAATTGAGGAGGGGTAAATGCCCTCCCTGGAGCTCCTACGTGCGTTTCTGATACATTAAATATGTGGTAAAGAAAAGAAGAACACTAAAATAAAAGGGCGGTCATTTTTTGCGAACAAAAAGCCCCTATGCAAGAATGTAATGATGTTATTAATCATGATAAATATAATTTTTTTGATATTAAATATATTGTAATTAAATCAAATACTGAATGTCAAGAAATTGCCAAGGAAACAAAAAAGTGAAATTTTAGCCATAATATACTAAAAAAAAACAAAAATCTATTAAAATGGCGCCATTTTGAGGAAATTGTTTGGCGCCAAACTAGAAACTGATTAATGCAAGAGTTATTGAAATGTTCTTTAATGTTCATTAAATTACCAATGTGATATTTTAATGTTAAAAAAAAAAAGAAAATCTTTAAACTTCATAAAATTGGAATATAAGTCAAAATAAGCCTAAAATATTGAAAAATGGCGGCCATTTTGAAATTGCCGGGCTACCCCCTTGCACATCGAAAAAAAAATGTAGCTAATACTTTTACACTTCTAGGGTCTACTCTACAACATATGAAGTTTATAAAATTATAGCAAAAAAAATGCAAACCTTCCAAAATTCCTAGACTAAATATGCCCACCATACTAGGCTTTCGTTGCCGTGGAGGAATTTTGCATCCGAGGTACCATTTCCCAAAAATAGATTATCGCTGATTTGCATATTAATAGCTCATTGCATTATGTAATGCTTCCGAATTGAAATCTAATCAGATCGACGAACCTACTCAACCCGCTTCCTTCCACAAAGTTACATCAATATACGCCTAAGAAACTCCAGCTAACTTGTTTATACACAAGCCTTGCAAGAACATTTTCTTTACATGATGCAACTAGATGTAAGTAGCAAATTTTAAGCCAAAAATCTAATCAGAGTCGAGAACTCGTCAAACCGCTTCTTTCCACCATCATACATCATTGTAGCCCTACGGAAACTCATAACGCTTGCAATATATTAGGGTTAACATTTCGACCACAGACACACAAATACCACACAGACATACGACATCCCTATGTGCCTTCTGCAATCTGGCAGACGACACAAAAGCCAATTGAGATTTATAAAAGTAGTTTGTATATAGAAAACCCCTGGAGTTTTAGCTTAAAGGCACCTTCCATGAGGTTAGGAAAAAATTATTTTAAATGGAAAAAATTAGGGAATTTTTAAAAAATAAAGAAAACACACTAAAACAAATCGTACTCTCTTGAACTGCATAATTATGTAGAGGTAAAGTTCAATCCTACAAAGTCAATTTGGACTAAAGTGATTTAGGGACATGTTATTTATGGTATTTTTCTGCAAGTTCAATGCAGATCCATCGGAACATGTTTTTCAAAGGGAGAAGAATGGTGCGCTAAGAGAGTTGTACAATTCTCATAGGTTATTTTAACCACCGAAAAAATTAAAAGAGCAGAAAAGGAAGAAAGAAAACAGTTGTTCCAAGATATAAATCTCCATTCATTACAAGTTGCAGTTAAAGTGCCCGTACAAACAGCAATGACTAAGATGTCTAATTTTGTCCTTATTGGGTTACTTTTGGTCTTATCACTTGTAGGCTATGCTAGGATACCTATATCTTAATTGTTACAAACATGGAGACATTTTTAATGATTTTTCTATTTTCTGATTTAGCAAATCACAGGGTATTTTGAGAAGTGCATTGCCAGGGCTGCGAAATACACAGTATCCTGGTATCGGCGTTCCCAGAAAAAAAAATCAGAGCCGTAGAAAAAAAATCTTGAGAAAGGGAAAAACAAAAATCACAACTTAATCGAGGTTTCTAATTTTTTCTGCTGGCCCAGAAAATTTTATGGGAATGCCGCCCATCATAAAAAAATTAAAATATCATTTTGAATGCATATCAGTGGTTGAATACTGGCATCCATGCCTTTGTTTTCCAAGCCTTTCCGGACAAGGACTAAAGGTCAAAGGTCCACTTTTTGCCGATTCTTTTCAATAAAAGGGTCCAAAATCTAGGGCAAAACTAACAAGAAAGTCCATTTTTGGTGATAAGATGTTCGAAAGGTCCTACTAAAAGACATTTTTAGAGGGTTAGGTCTACTTTTACAAACAAGCGGTTCTCAAACCACAAGTGTCGCCTGCTTGTGCGGTCCACCTTTCCCTCACTCCTGTTTTATAACTTGACTTCAAAGGACCTTTGCAATTGACCCTGGATGTTATCATATGAATGTTCCCTATTGCATGTAACTTGTAAGGCCTAAGTTGGTTGCAATTGTACTTCACCAATCTTATTGAGTTTCTTCAATCTTCTCTAAATCACTGGTTCCATCCCCAGTGCTGGAAATTGTCGCGTGTGATTCCCATCTTCAAATCCGAGTGATTGGCCCATTCCTCCTTCCATTATCGCCCCCATTTCTCGACAACCCTATCATTGGCAAACTTCTAGAGAAATGATTATCCACAGAACATATGCTCCACAAACACATGAAAGATAATAACATCCCCTCACTGAGCGCAGTTCGGATTTCTTCTGAACTCCTCTACATCTGATGCCCTCATCAACGCTCCTTCATGACTGGTACAAAAGCTCTTGAAAATCACAAAGCAGTGCCGTTGCCCTATTTGACATGACAAAGCTTTTTTTGATAAAGTGCCTCATGGTCCACTCTTGCTAAAGCTTAGGTCTGTGGGTATACAACAGGCCTCTTCTGTCTGGGTTTAGTCATACTTATCTCCAACCGCTTCCAAAACCGTTGCTGTAACATGTGTCCCCTCCTCAGACTCCGCTCCGTTCTTTCTGGTGTTCCCCAGGGCTCTGTCCTGAACCTCTTCTTTTTGCTTATCTATGCCAATGAATCTTTGTCTACTCTTCCTTTCCCCAGACAGTCCCTGGTTTCAGATAGCTATGAGACCACCTCTGAGAATCCCGTTCGTAAGACTCTGAGCTTGCTGACTTCCAGACGGATTAATCGTACCACCATCATTGTTTGTGTGCCAACCTCCTAAAGCCAATGCCACCAATACCAAAGCAATGGGTTTTTCCCCCAAAAGAGACCCTTTTTTTCCTCCTGACCTTACCCTTTCCATGAATGCATCCCTATTGAAAGAGTCACTTCTGTGAAACTTTCTTGGGATTGGATCTCCATTAATCTGTCTTGGAACTCCATATCGATCATGTTTGTAAGAAAGCCATAAAAGCCATTGGTTTTCTCCACGGTCCTTCCATATGTCTCCTCTTGTTACCCGGCGTATCTTATACCTGGCTCTGGTCCGCTCTATCCTGGAATATGGATGCATCACCTACCATCCACTCAAACCAACACTTACCTATATAGGTTGAGGCACCCAACTGTTTGCTTGCCTTGTCATTCTACAGTACTGGAATCTTACTCTCATGACGATCTTCTCATCAAATGTAACTTTCCCTTTCTCTCTAAACGCCGTGATTTGCACTATTGTCACCTGTCACTATCTCAACACCTTAGCTCCCTCACCTATCCTTTTACCCTCCCATCCCCGGCCCTGTTCTCCGGAATCTTAACAGTTGTGCTCTCTCAACCCTCCTCTCACTCCTTTCTGCCTTCTTAGTCTGTCAGAATCCTTCTACCCATATGCTCCCTCATTATGGAACCACCTTCCAGATGATGTTGTCACTATCCTTCTTTCTTAGCTTTCAAATCAGCTTTCGGGCTCATTGTTTTTAGACAGTTTGTCCAGCTCATTCGTCTCATCCCTCCCTTATTTTTTCAATTATGTCCATTCGTGTTTGTTTTTTTATTTCTAGTTCGCATTTAGGTATTTGGGGACCCCGTCATCTTAGGTGTTTGGTTCACTAGGGGGCTTCGCCTGGCTCCGGCCGAATGTTTAAATAATAAATAAATATCAAACCTTTGTCAAAATGCCATTTGATGTTTTAAAGCCCATTATACTTACCTCAGAATACCTTGGTATATGACCCTTGACCACATATCAATCAATATTATCATATAAAGGTCTCCAAGGGTCCTACATGTCCCAAGTTCTGTGGCAAGTTGACTTTTTCTTTCTTGAATTAGACCAATTTGATGTTTTCGCCCATGTTAATAGCTTTATCTCTGACCGTGACCTTGGTGTATGTGACCCTTGACCTCGTGATCCAAGTTGTAGCTTTTGGACTTTACTTATGTCCCTTATATCAATCTGAATGTTTTCACCCTTTTATCGAACTTCATATGAACCTTGACCTTGGTATGTTACCCTTAGATCCTCAGTCAACTCTGGAGGTTTACAAGGGCATCCATGACCAATTTATTAGCAATTGGACTTTTAGTTTTCGAATGAGAAACTTTAACTTTGAAAACACGGCAAAATACGGGCAAATCGGTCCCCCAGACAGTCAACATAATTAAGGCCTTGTAATGTCCGCATTTGCAATTCTTGCAGGCCGACACAAAAAATGGTCCAATTTAATGAAACTTAATTACATTTTGATTTTCCTTTGTAAAATGGAAAAGGTCTACTACGCGTCTCCCATCCTTTCGGGACAAAACCCGCCCCTCAAACACAGCCCAGAGGTAATTATACATATTTAGAAAATCCACTGTGACAAGAACGACAAAAGTACAATACTCAGGTAGCTGCTGGTAGTCGGTGGCCACATGACCAAGTCACAGTACACGGCCACTATGGTAATGTATAATATCAGAATAGGGTCAACCATGGACCCCAATGGCATAGCGGTTTTTTAATGGCCCAAGACACATGATAGATGATAATGTAACACATTTACAAAATTGTCCAAAAAACTACAGGTGGTTGCTTTCCGTTTTGTTTTTTAACTTAGCTCTCGTAACCGTATTCCCTCATTTAATGCGGAGACATGTGTAGGTGGGAATCAGTTTGTGCTTGCCATTGTTTGTTGCACATTTGTACGTTAATCTTAAAAAATAAAAAGATTTTGATTGTCAAAATTTTGCTTAATATGTTTAACAACTTTAATTTATGTTTAAAAGTGTCAATCCTGTGGGTAACCCTGTACTTAATATGGACTTGCTATAGGGCAAATGTGTGCAAATGTAAATAAACATTTTATCACTGCACTCAGATTTGATACCCTCACAGTGGCGTATAACCAGTGGCGTAACCCCCCCCCCCCAACTAAAATGGGGACGGAGAAGCAAAAAATGGGGACGAGAAGGGGAAAAAATAAGGAGGAAAGGAGAGGTAGAAACGAAGAAATGGGAAAGAGAAGGGGAACCGATTCCATTCTCTCTCCCCCTTTTCTTTCTTTCCCTCCTCCTCGCCTTTCCCCATTCCTTTTCCCTCCTTTTCACTTCTATTTCTCCTCCCTTTTCCACTCCCCTCATTGCCTTCCTCCTCTCTCCTCCCCTGTGTGTGTATCTTGACCTTTTCCGTTCCTGAGACCAACTACTAGTACGAATCATTCTTTTCAGTTTCCATTTTTTTTTACTGAATTCCTGCTTGGTTTATTTGTTTTATTGTGGATGATATTCAAAGGTGAACATATATTATTACTTTTCATACAGGTGACTGGACACCCATCTCCTTCCTCCAACAACTTGACCAATACAAATGTTGGCTTTAGTGTTTCTATTGGATTTTAAATTATGTCATGATGATGATTGGCCCTGCACCTACAGCCCGTTGCCATCAAAGCATCACTCGTGCTCATTGTTCCCCCCCCCCTTTTAGACTACCTTGCATTCCGGCAAATTCATACACCATTCAGTTACATGTACATGCAGATGGCAGACACACATTTGTGATGTATCAAGCAATGAGTCGGAAAGTCCGCAAATATTGTTTTAATATACACCAACAAAATAAATGTCCTTTGTTTCTATTGTTTTTGCCACCCTTCAACTGATTATAATCTTTGGAATTGGTCAATTTCAATGGGGTTTTCTGCAAAATTTAGCTTGCTAAATGGTGCATACAATTCCATGAAAAGTAAAAATTGAATCTGACCGACTATGCCCCCCCCCCCCGCCCCCGACCGCATCCAACCCCCCGCCCCGCCCGCGCCAGGCGTCCCAGGCCCCCGCCCGGCCCGCCCCGAGGCCTCCTCCGCCCGTCGAGAAGGGACCCCAGGCCCCCCCCCTCCCACTTTAAAAGAAAAATTAGATAAAAAAGAAAAATAAAAAGAAAAAAAAAAGAATTTAAAGACCTCCTTTTGCTTGATCACAACCACATTTAAAGACACGCATGTTGGTAATTGTTGGCATGTTGAACTTTTGTCAGTCACTGTAGCAAACCCCTGCTTCCTCTCACATGTGAAGTTGTAAGATTGACAGAATGCCCAATATTTGTCATTTGTCCAACCACCATAAAGTATTAACTACTGTCAACGTGACATCTCATTACTTAACCAACCATAGAATTAAGCCTACATTTAAACCTGTCAGATTTTTACAAGCCAGAAAACTGAATTTTTACGAAGACAATTGGTGCAAGATTGCATTTCTAAGAGTCCGCAAAATTCGGCAGTCTCCGTCTTTGAAAGGGCACAAATGGCCAGCGAATGAAAGGGGTGCAGCAGTAGCTGCCTTTGATTTTGGTGTTTTTAGGGTCACAGCATTGCCGTCAGTGCCAAAAATCCCTAATCACCATGCAACCTCGCAAAGCCTCACCAGTTTGATTAGCGCTGTTTGTTGTACTAGGATACTCCCGCATCTCTGCGTTGTAGACCCCAGGAGCTACAACCCTGGACCTGGAGTGGTGATGTTGTACCGAGTCTGATAAATTTACTTCATGCTTCCAATTTCAGTGCAGCATTTTATATAGTTTCATGGGATTTTTGGATCTCACCTAACACGATTCATCTTGCTTCGTCAAAGTGGTTGCGACTTTTGTTTGATCTACAAGTCGAAGAATAACCACAATTCTTTCTCTCAATAGAGGCCCTCCCTTCACCTAAAACCTCCCTTCAACCTACAATCTTAACTGTGAATCCTATGGGAAAAAATTTGACCCTTAAACCCCAGTCATGAAGGGAAACAAAAATAATCCTAATCTTTGATACATGAACAATCACATGCATGAATAGCAGTGTAAACATACATGCCACCTCATTTAAAATCCCTTCTCTCCAGACTCCATGTTGTAGACCTGCCATCATTTTGTAGCAGTAATCAATCAATGGCAAGCAAATTGACAATACCCGGTCATACTCATTTTGGAAAGACTTGTTTAGTATTCAGTCCACCACCTATGACTTAGGCAGCCTCGACGGAATAAACTGCATGTTGTTGGATTGTTGGTAGAATCTGATTTCATCCCCTAAATTTTTAGAAAATTGACAAGTTACAACATATTGCCCATGATTGTCCTACTCCTATTTGGATTGACGTTTCTCATTTTTAGTTTATAACTAGATAGTCTTTAACTTTTCTAGTTGTAGAAACTTTGTTGACTACCTAGTCATGATCATCTGGATAAATGTGGCAGCTTTCTGCTAGGGGTTCTGCCTCTATGATACCAAGATTGAGGTTGTATGACATGGCAAGTAATTGAATGCCATGTGCCATGAATGATGATCATTAAAGCGGCACTTGGCACATTTTTGCAACAAAATGTGAAATTTCTTCAATTTGCTCTCAATGATAGTCTAGGTCCCATTGGAGGAAGAGAGATCCTTTGTACACATAAAATAACATACTCCAAACGATAGGGACGTTAATAAGAGGTTAAGACATCCAGGTAAGTTGGTGGCTAACTGTTAAGTTTTCCATTACTTAATCAATAAATGTGTATATTACATGACTATCATAGCCTCGTACTCATTGAAGTAAACCACAAGGTCCACAGACCCGTCAAACATGGTGACTGCCCTGGGGAAAGATACTACGGCATGCGCTATTCCCTTCTTGTTTCAATGCCATGTCCGTAGTCTGCTGAAATTAATGTCGTCAGCGACATTAATTATAAAAACTCCTTCTGTTCACCCATAAGGACGCTGATTTTGTCTTAGTCTTTAGGTGAGGGCAATATGTTATAAAACTTACAACCATACAAAAATAATCGATTTTGAAAAATCTTGAGGCCGCACTATTTTCAAATTCCGTGTCTCTTTAAAATGAATGAGAGATTTTGAGCAGCCCTAATATTGTGTCATTAAAGTAATTTCTGTAATTCGACGCTAACATTTTGTTTTCTTAACCTTGTTTTGGCTAAGAAATGTTTTAAAAGAGAAAAAAGGAATTTTGATTTGATTATATTTCAATACAGAAAACTAGGTTGAATTTCTTAATTTGTTCCTTTAGCCTCCCCATACCAAATGAGAATTTCAGTTCTGTACGCAAAGAAAAAATTCTCAGCTTAATCCATTTTTTTTCAGATAGGATATTTTTTGATGGAATTTTTTTTATTTGAAAGGTTAGATAAATCAGTATTTTCAATTTTTTTAGGGACACCTATACTATGTTGAAATCCTCTCATTGCAACCTTTAATTATCTATGAAAGTCCACGTGAACAAACTATAAGAGGGATCTGTGTTCAAGCAGTATCAAGATGATAGCACCTGTACAGCACTAAAATTGCTTCATGGAGAACATCACTAAAATCGATCAAAAACTTTTAAACTAAGAAACTTCTACTAATAAGGTAGTCCCCGACAATTTGCGTGGTCCAGAGCTCTCGTAAAAAAAAAGCATCAATGCCGTTTCAAATGTTGAATTTTGCGCCACGATGTAAAGCTGCATATGCATGAAAGTTCCGGTAGTGGTTTATCAAGACCCTTACTGGAACCGGCATAGGCCGTAAATCCCCAGGGGGAAATTGGGGAGTCATCCCCCAATATTTTGCTGAGGGGGGATGGTCAATACGTCATCCCCCAATGTTGATAGCCCCTTTTATGTGTTGTTGACCAAAAATAACCCTCATCTTTTTTAACCCTAAATAGTTTACAAATGTAATTTCCACTTGCTTCGTGCGCAATTTTTTTCTAATTACCAGGGGTGCAAAAAGTTGTTCTTTCCACTCAGGATCAACATACAATGTTTCATCACATAGACACCCATACAAGACTTTCAACTAGTTCCTTCCTCTTAGCGTTGCTCCAGCTCCCACATTTTTTGCACCCCTGCTAATTACAATTACATTAACGATTTAGCTTCGAATGGCCAAATTTTGCTAGTACTAGATCTTTTTCCATCAGCACAACCAACCCCGTTCATTCATAATTTTCATCAAACCCCCCTCCCCCATATGTCAAAAAGAAATTTACGCCACTGGGAGCCGGTTTTTCTGAAGAGGAACAATGGACCAACTTAAAGTTGCATTTCGTGATTCCCGCCCCTTCTGTTTTATTTATTGTTCACTAGATATCCTGAGAAAAACTTTTCACAACTTTTTAGTTGATCCCGACCTTGGCGGTTTTTGTGTTATGCGCTAATGCTTGTTTCCCACGGGTCCCATAGACCTGTGTTATAAGTTCTGTCCGTTTACAGACAGAAAATTAAATGGCAGATTTCTTTTTAAAAAAACAAATACGACCAAATTTGCGCGTAAGGATGTAGGTACACATTGATTACGAAGACTAACGATGTCAGATGGATTAAATTCTCAACTTTTTTTAGGTAAGTCGGTTGGGGTAGCATGGCTGTGTATCACAAATGCCTCCTTTAAGGCTCTCAAAATTCCTCCTGACAGTATAAACCTGCATAGCAATTCCTGGGTGAATAGTAACTAATGTCGAATTGTTGGTGTAGCATGCCGAAAATGCAAAGAATACTTCACTGACACGCTACAGTCTCACGTTGATCAATGGTCGCTACTGCTTTCGTTTACTATCCGGGATTACGCTGTCAAAATTTGCAATGTTGCGCATAGTGCGTTGATCAATGGTCGCTACTGCTTTCGTTTACTATCCGGGATTACACTGTCAAAATTTGCAATGTTGCGCATAGTGCAAATCGTATTGTTGTTGCTGCGCAGAGTTAAAATTAGCATCGAGGCATGTTGACACAACAAAGTGGTGATACCCGAGACGCTGCCATTGGAAATACATTTTTTTTTTTCAAAACAGAAATTTGAACAATTAGAGTACACATCTTTCTAAATTCTTTTAAGTCTTAACGTAACACTCGATTACTAAAAATCTGTTACTGATAAAATTCACCGCGTCTTGTGTACAGAATGATTTACACTTCTGAGCTAGAGAATCTGCAATGCTAAACCTGTGATGTCATTGTCTTAGCACAGTGAGGTTGCTTGGTGACCGTTTCATGCTGTCCCTGCTTGTAGCTCTAGCTGCAATATTCGCAATCACGTAAGCTCCAAACAGAGCGTGATGAACGATCGTGAAAATTGCCAACGGGGATCGGCAGCCTGTCACAGTCGATACGTCATAGAGCAGGTCATAGAGAGTCTGTTTCCCGACACCCTCGAGCGCCCCATGTGCGCTTGACCGGTTCGAATCCGGCCAAGCGCACCATGGGTTTTTTCAACACTATCGTGCGTGGCCATCTCCAGGGAAAGATTAATAATATATACATTCTTGTCTACCGGAGAACTAAGTAGTTTATAATTTCACCCTCGATGATGGTTGTAACTGTAAACACATGGCGCTGCTGTGATAGGAGGCCCGGATGTGGGAGCTTTTGAGCTGAGGAAAATTGCTGATTTTTCCTTCAAAAGTGAGTAATCGCATTGGGGGAACGGGTTGGCGTAGCGTATCTTCCCTCGCCTTTCACCAATGAGGTCTCGGGTTCGATCCCCGGCAGGGGCTCGTTCTCGGCGGCTTTATGTGAATTTGGTTTCTCGATCCATACTCGTTCCCGCAGGTTTTCTCCGGGTACTCCGGTTTCCTCCTGCTTCTAAAATCGAGCTTCTTGGCATAAATCTGTTCTGGTACATAGTTTCTCTGATGTGCTGAGCGCCTTTCATGGCTGCCGCACAGCGCCTTGAGCACGTTTACGTGGATATGTCGCGTGTTAAAAATATTCAAATTATTATTATTATTGATAGTAAGGACCGCAAAGTGCCTTAGTTAACATTAATCCTTGTGATATTGCTCAATTGGGCATATGTGTGATTAAATGTCTGCATGCATAGTTGCCTCTTGAAATGTGCATTTCGTGTGCTCACTGAAAGGGGATATTACCCGCAACCCTATGTTGTAGACCCGGGGGATACATCCCTAGGGTTGCGGTACCGAAACCAGTTCCGGGTGACTTACCTCCAATACCTAAAAGTTCCGTGTGACTTACCTCCAATACCTATCAGACTCGCCATACAATGGCGGCGTCCCCCTGGCGATGCTGCACCTCAGGTCATGCAGGTAAACTTTAAATTTCGATATTTCCAGGTATGGTAATGTTTTTCCTTCTTAACCATGTAAACATTTTAAAGATTCAGATCGGCAGAAGGTGGAAAAATTATTCAACATCGGGTCGACATCTCAGCCATATACTGAACTTAGGAAACTAAGCACACAAATTTCCAAGGTTCAGAATCACATCGCGCAGGCGTATTGACCAAGCCAAGGTCAAGGACGTCACTGGCGAAGGGCCCGCAAGGTCCCGAAGTTTGTCAAACCTCTTACGTCACAATGGGTGCAGTAAATTTGTATTGTCATTAGCGGGGATCATTAGCGCTAATTAATTAGCATTTTCGATCTCTGTCTATCTAACAGCCACAGCCGAGATGCTGTTCATCATGTAGCGCCAAATGTCCCTGTTTGTCTTTAAGTTGGGGATGTCAGATGGATCCTGCTGGATGTCTCGAGCAATCACATCAATGTAGTTAAAGGGGCGACGACCCCTGTTTTGGCATGGTAACTTCCAACATGTGACATCTGAGACTACTTGATCAATCGCACGATGACAGTGACCGACAAATCGTGCACGGCATTGGGCAACAGAAGATGAAATTGGAGGGATATCTCCATATATCTGTGCTTTGGTCTTGTGCTCACGCCAGGATATGTTTTGTACTCACATAAGAAGCTCGGTGTAGGTGCCATCCAGTCTATCCTGTAGCTCTTTCTTCATGCTCCAGGTCTCAGATCCATATAACAGGATACTCTCTACACAGGCTCTAAAGAATTTCAGCTTGGTTGAATTGGAGATACCAGATTGGTGGTGTAGTTTATTGCAGGCATTCCAAGCTTGTCCTTTGTGTGACAGGAAGTCTTTCTTGCTGTCGGCAACATAGGACCCTAAACCTCTTTGAGTTGGCTACCATCTGTTGTGCAGATAGGTTGATGATCATCTTCCTCATTGACAGTCATATATTCAGTCTTCTTGGCATTTAGATGTAGGCCGACTTTGTCTGCAGCATTCTCAAGTGATGTTAGTAGATCTTGTGCACCACATATCAGATCAGCTGTTAGAGCTAGATCATCTGCGTAGTCAAGGTCTATGAGATACTGACTTTGGTGATGTCTAGAACGCTTGGGTTTGATGGCGAGTCCTTTGTCGTTCATGATGTCAAGACTCTGAGGATGTAATCAACCATGACTACAAAGAGATAGGGTGCAAGAGTATCTCCTTGGAGGATTCCAGTAGTTGTTAGGAACTCCTGGCCCATCCATGGTCTGCACAAAGCTATATGGGTTATCATACATGATGGCAATTGCCTTGACAGTCTCATCTGGGACACCGTAGTTGGCGAGAATATGCAGCATTACATCCCTGTTTACACTCTCTGTACATGGGTTAATGGGATGTGCAGGTCACTGCAGGATGCAATCTTTTTTGCATTGCAACTGGTCAACTTATCTCAAGCTAGAAATTGCAATTTTGCAAGAACCAGGTAACAGATTTACTTCATTTTTAAATGAAGTCAATCTGTTTAAAAACATATTCTAATTCTGTAGTAGGGTTCTTCAGAATCTACTTTCTAATATTCTAAAACACAAATTTATATTTTTTTTGTTTTAACACTAACATTAACAAGGGGTGTAAGTTAGATTCATGAACTATCCTATCATGCTATAGAGTAGAGTGAACAATCAGGTTTGATGGGGTTGATGCTCCGTAAAGCACAAAGAACATTCTGTGGAGAAATTACAACCTTCCCATAGAGTAAAAGAATAGGAGTGAGTGAGTGAGTGAGTATTAAGATTTAATGACAACTCAACACAAATGTGTTATATCGTGTCATTACGGTAAAAAAAACATCTAACCTTTTAAATTCAAAATCATTTTCAAAACATACACCACAGTAAATTCTAATCACAACATTTTTTTAAAAATTAACAATATTTAAACCAACAATTGTAAATAGATACATATCATACACTGATGAACCAAGTCATCACCCATCCATGTATAAAATAAGATAACCCAATTGAATACAACAATTCAAAT
>JAMKCH010018798.1:0-51072 GCA_023653785.1 Ophioderma brevispina
AGGTGCACGAGAGATTTACATAAAACCCCAACCCTCTAAGGTGCAAGCGAGAGAGTCAACATATCACTTAAAAGGGTGCAACGAGAGATTTCACATATCATTTCAAGGTGCAACAAGAGAATTTCACATATCACTATAAAGGTGGCACAAGAGATTTCACATCACTTAAATTTGCAACTAGAGATTTCACATATCACTTAAAGGTGCAACGAGAGATTTCACATATCAGGTGTCCCTAAAAATCGAAAGTATAGATTTTTTTTTTATTTGCCCTGATGTACAGCTTACAACATCAAAAATATCCACCTGAAGGATTTAACTGAGAAATGTTTCTTTGGTACAACAAGTGTGAAATTGTCTAATTTTCGATAATTACAAATACGAAATTCAGCCATTTTTTTATATTGAAATATAAGAAATCAAATCCCCCCCTTTTGACTTTCTCTACTTTAAGACATTTCTGTAGCCAAATACAGGTACAACATCTTATTGAGCATCTATCTATGAAATTACTATTATGACAAATATTTGAATGCCTCAAACTCTCTCGTGGCACCTTTAAAAAGGCTACGCATGTTAGCAACAACATCTTACAGGTGATCCTATTGGAAATGCCCTCTTGAAGATATTAATTCACAATCGCGGAAACTTTTTATCTTAATTATGCATGCACAACTAGATTAGAAAGTGGCTACAAATGGCATCATTCGCCAATTTGATCAATCCTTGCTTATGTGATAGCTTTTTTGTTACAGGTCCGGGACAAAAACCGCTTTGCCTGAGAGCGGATGTTCTGCTATATAGTGCCCAAGTTGTTACTGGAGGACGCCAGAGAGCTGAAAACCAAAGATTGTAAGTACCCACCCCCCCCCGCCAAAGAAAATGAGGGGTTTGTTTGCTAAATCATTGATTTAGGGCCAAAATAAAAAAAATTGAAGGGCTAAATTCAGCAATTTTCGGCCAAAATTGGTTTGAAAATCTCAAGATTTGTTGATATTTCCCCCCTCCCAAATTCTTCTTTTCCCCCGCCCATTTGCACTTTTATCCCCCATTTTCCCCCCATTATCCCTCCCCTATTTTTTGCATGTTTTGGCAAACCCCTGGGGGTGCGCCCCAAAAGCCTTCCCCAAGTCAACGCCACAGGCTTGCGTGGAATATTTCTAAGTGGATTGCTCAGTGAATGCATCATTTTGTGCATTTTGGGCCTCTAAGGATGGCCAAGAAATAAATTGTTTGATTGCCCTTTCAGCTCCAAAAAAAAATTAGGGTTTGTATGTCGTCTTGATTTTTTAAAAAAATTTTATTTAGGAACAAGAAATATTTCTATAAATATGCAAAGCCGTTTTTTTGTCAATGTATAGGCCTATGTCTGTACTGTGCTTAATCGGGAATGGCACAAATTGTTCATTTCTGCTACCATTGTGCCAGGGCCATACGCAAACAGATTTGACTTATGTCACCTGCAAAATCAAAACAGACCCTTAATGTCTGCGAAATGTCATAGAATAAAAGTTTCCTTGACAGCAGTATGCAAAACAGCGTACACACACCCCGCCCCATTTGTTGTTTGAAGTAAACCAACCCCAAAGACCAAACTTTTCTTCATATTCTCGATTTGTAACAAACAGATTCTAGTTATTTCTTTGGTAAATCAAAGCTGATTTTAACTTATTTCCGATGTAATATGTATATTTTGCATATTTTAACCATAACTATTTAAACCGGTTGTTTTTTCACTGATAGTGCACGAACCGTCCATGACCATTTTGGCTAGTTATAGATCAATCTGATCGGGGGGCGATCGCCAGTTTGAGTGACTACGACAATTCGGCGATATTCCCATAGAAAATCATACACAAACATGTTGGTTAAAACCATCAGATATAGTACATATTATATCCTCCTTTTAATATCCATCAGTAAGATTTTGTAAAAACCAAGTTCGGAGTGCATGAAATCGTACTCAAAGCTGCTGCACATTACTTTCCAATACTATTTTGGATTGCATCGCCATATTTGTTGTTACTACTGCAGCCAGTGCGCAAAGCCATTTCGTCTTACTTGCGGCATTATGCAACAGCCACCGCTTCACATTTCAGAATAATACGCACCACGATGTCAATTCTCTGTCAGTTTTTATGGAAAGTTACTGTTTTTTTTAATACCCTTGTCCTAAAGATAAGCTATAATTGGACACAAATGGTAATGCAAATCTACTCATCACTCATTTCTGGACTATATTCAAGATGGCAATTATGGGGAATTTCCCTGAAACTGATGGATGATTTTCTGCGTGTGTATCTCAAAGGTGTTATTTTCGTTTCTTAAAACATCCCACCTTTTACACTTGATCATTTAACAAAAAAAGTCCCCGTAGAAATGAAGGCGATATCGCTCGATTGAGTGCTTGTACCTGACTGGACGTCATACTTTCAGACCAAACTCTAATGATTCGGGCTGCAGATTAGCTACAACCTGGGGTATATATCAGGTTTATCATTGTTTATTAAAACAACATTGTAGAAAAAGTAGAGTTTACCTCCATAAAACCTCTCAAATTGGAGATTTTTCACTCTCTCAAAAAAAAAAAAAAAAATGAAAATCGACGGTCGGTCGGGGAAAGGGCAATCAAACATTTTTTTTTTCTTGGCCTGAGAAGCCTCCCAAATTTTTTTTGGTCAAAATGCAGGACATAATTTTTGTGGCTCATGAATCGGTGAAAGAGTTGTCATACTAGGGGACAGAGAAGACATTTTTTATCACTTTTTAAAAAAAATTAAACCAGTTTGGGAACAAAGTAACAACTTTGATGCTTGCAACATAAAAACGACTTGATGGGTTTAGTATTTGGAGTGAAGTATGAACCTTTACTTCATAGAGAGTATATTTGTGGATAAGCATTTTTGATAATAGTTTTTTATTTCTAGTAAGAAACTTATTTAGTAGTAAACAGATATTTCATTCTGTTTAAAGGTCCATGGCCCGATCGCTATGCCTTAGCCTCGTCCCCCAAGAATCGAAGCCCCAGATTTTACCGGAAGTGGTTAACATTTTTGGTCATCAAAGAAAGCTACATTGTTTTTTCCCCTTTTCCCTGTTAAATACTTAGGGCAAATGAATTTGGGATTTTTGAAGTTATTGAGCAACAATGTGCCCCATTTTGTCACCAATATTAATTTTACACTAGTGCTCTATCATCATGCTCCGTCAGTCGTAATCGACTATGGATAAAGCTCCCACATTGAGTCACAGGTCAGGTTAACAGTAGACTGTACCCCAGTCTCGGCTCTGTCTCTGGGTTAAGAGCGCACTTGGTTAAAAGATAATGCTAAACTAAAAACTTGAGGACTTTTCAGCTTACCACCCCCTAGCTGGACAGCCCTGCCAACCAAATTATCCACCACAGAACGTGAATTGCACAGGGCTCCTGGGATTAACACTAGGTAGGGAGTAGCCCGCCGAGACTGTACGAATCTGTAGGGAAACTGTCTCCAGCAGTATCGATTTACAAGTAACGTGACTGCATTACCTTGCGCACATCTCGGTTAATTTTGAATACTAATCCGGGGACCACAGACACGAACTGAACAGGTGGTATCAATGGCACGCGACTTATAGGCACTTATAGGTCTCATTTATCGATTACGCGATCGCAGCTAATTGAATAGCTCCTTTAATAAGTTTTGACAGTCATGAATAAGAGAAGATTTCAGTATCTTCCCACAATACATTGCTTCCAATGGAGGTTTTTGTACAGGTACTGATGTGAATCGTTAATGATGAAACATGGCTAAATTGACAGTACTGATCACAAACTTGCATTTTAAGAGTGTTTCATCTCTAACGATTCACATGACAACCTGTACAAAACTTCCAATGGAAGCAATGCATTGTGGGAAGCTACTGATATCTTCTCTTGTCATGAATTATGCAGAGTACAGTTGCAGCGTTTCACTTTCCCGTGCTTTGTTATAAGCATTTATTTGTGCATACATTAACGTTAAAATTTTAAAAAAAAAAAAAAAAAAATAAACAATTAACAATAAAATAAAAAAGACGGGGAAGGAGAATACAGAAATTGTCCTTGTGATTTCTATTCTCGTTTTTTTGTTTGTTTGTTTATTGGTTGGTTTGGTAGTATTTTCCTAATTGAGGTGGGCTGATCATTCTAAAAATAATAGCCACTCATGCGGCTGGTGTAAAACGCATAATTGCATAAGCTGCATAATCTGCATAATTGCATAAGTGCATAAGCTACATAAAAGTGCATAATCTGCATAGATGCATAAGCTGCAAAATACGTGCATAATCCCCTTTCCCTGCATAGTGCAAATCTGCATATTGCATAATCTGCATAAGTGCATAAGTGCCTAATCTGCATAAGTGCATAAAAGTGCATAACCTCTGCATAAGGTGCATAGTGCATAAGCTGCATAAGTGGCATAAGCCTGCATAAGGTTGCATAAGCGCTAGGTGCATAATTAGCATAAGCTGCATAAGGCACATAATCTGCATATAAGTGCATAAGTGCATACTCTGCATAAGTGCATAGATGCATAAGCTGCACGATATTAAATTGGTTATTTATTTCCCAAGTGTCAAAATTGATTTTGAAACAAACCGTGGACGCTTCGTGTAGTTTCCCGGTGTTTTCGGCTCCTTTGTGTTCAGTGATTGTTGAACATCGCCTGGAACCGCCCAAATTACTACAGTTTGTTTCAAAATTTAATCAAATAATTATTTTTAACAGAAAAGTAGACTTTTGGGATGATTGGACGGATGGTTTTTTTTTTGGATGGTTCCTTCCCCCGGTTTTTAAAAAAACCTGTGTTTCATTCATTCATCATCAGTCAAATCATCATCAATCACTCATCACCCTTTACCCTTTTTGTGATAAGCAATTGCTTAGTCCTATTAACTATTTTTTGTTCCAAAATGGTCAAAATAATGCTTGTTAAAACAAAGTGGACAGTTTTGATTTTTCCCAAGAATGGTTTCTGGATGGTTCCCGGTGCTTTGTGTTTCAGTGTTTTATTAGAATTGCCTTGACCCAAATTCAACAATGTCCCATTTGGATTGAATAAATGAAAAAAAAAATTCGAAACAATTTCACTTATTGCAGCTTAGCCTTATGCAGATTAATGCACTTTTAATGCAGCTTAAGTTGCACTTATGCAGCTTATGCACTTATGCAATTAGCACTTTTGCGCTTTATGCACTTTATGGCAGCTTATGCACTTATGCAGCTTATTCGCTTTATGCACTTATGCAGATTATGCCAAGCTTATGCAATTATGCAGCTTATGCACTCCAATTGCAATTATGCACTTATGCCGATTATGCACTTGCACCTTATGCACTTATGCAGCTTATGCACTTATGCAGCTTCGCACTTATGCACTTATGCACTTATGGCAATTTATTCAGCTTATGCATTTGGCGTTTTAACACCACCGCTACTCCTGCATACTGCAGGTGCCACAAACAAGCACCAAGGCTTCCTCGCATTACCAAAGCCTAGTGGTGTCGCATTCTCTGCCAGAAAACCTGCATTTTTCCCATTTTCCCAGCGCTATAACATCTTTCTGACGAAATCTTTCCCCAATTCATCATCTCAATTTCAATGTTTACAACAGCTAGCGTGTCCATCCACCTGAACCGTAATTCAACCTTGTGAACAGGTAATTAAATTGTATGTTCAAATGGGTTGAGCTAGTAACATATCATACTTGTACTTTTCCTACAATTTAAGATAAGTAAAGGTCAATCCACAAGAACCCGATTTTTTTCTTTGATTTCAGGCCATTCTTTCCCTATCGCTTTCATGGGAACATGATGGTTCTTTTATTTTTGATTTCTTTTCATTTTTACTATTTTAAAATAACAAAACTTGGAAATCAAAACGCCAAAAAAATTATTCCCCAGCATTGCAGTCGTATAGTTTTCCTTGTTTAAAAATGAGAATTATACTCTCCAAATCAGATAACAACGTCCCTCACCTGTTTTTGTGACGGGAGGCATCTGAACCCAAAGAGAAAGCCATGTCCCTCCCCGTATCCCTAACTACAGGCCCTACGCGGGGGGGGGGGGGGGGGGGGGCACTTTCTGATGGCTTTTTAAATAAAAAAGATCAACAAATTTGCAGAAATTCAACTTTCGGGTGAGATATGTTCACAAAAAAGCGCATTTTTAGGGGCGTTAGATCAATTTTATATACCAAAAAAGTCTACTTTTTCGAAGCCAGCCCCCCCCCCCCCAAAAAATAATCCTGCGTCGGCCCCTGGCCTAACTAAATTTCATTTAAAAATGTGCATGCGGAAATCTCTCCCTAGTCAAAAGCATTACTTTAACATAAGGTTCCTTCAAACGCAAAAAAGAGTGAGAACAAGAAATGTTCTCCTGAAACTTTTGCCAGACTATACTATCATAGAGTCACAGAGAGACTCGTCGTCATCAGAGCTCTTTATTTCTCTTTACCTTCTCTTTTTCTTCTTACCATTTTTCCCTTCTCCTTCCCCTAGGCCACGGCCAGATGGCGGATTTAAGGAAAAGGGCCCTGTCAGCAACTTAAAGATGGTGCCCAATTTAGTGTCGCGACCTATGTGTGAAGCCAATGGTGTTATCACTTTAGTGAGACTAGGGCGGTGTCTGAGGGGGCGCCCTGAGAGCAAAATTTTCGGGGGGCCCTGTCAGCAGGGACGACACTGCCGAATCTTAAATCTGCCACTGACGCCCCCAGAGGCGAGAGAAAGCGCACCCGACACCACAAAAGGGAAAGATGAAGACGCCGTCCAATTTCTGATTTTGTTAAATATTGACAAATTTGAGAAAGGAAAACTCGAAGAAAAGGTCTCGACTGTTGATATCAGGAGTTCATCAAAAAGTACCCGAGGGTTAGATCAACTTTTAACGGGAAATTGTGCCACGGATTTCTTTCCCATAAGTTAACACTTTCGAAAGTCACGACCCCAAGAATCTAGACCTAATTCCCGTTTCTTCTCCTTCTTTTCTTAAAGCCTTCCTATAACCTCATTTCCATAGCGTGTGTAGCAGGATTAATGGTGGTCAGCCGCTGGTAAAAGCCGTCGCGTCAGGGGAGGCGAAAAATCTCCCCTCTCCCTCCCGAGTGTCAGGCCCTTGCCGAGCGAAAACCCGTAAGCCATTTCTAAGGGTAATTTTGCCCAAAAGTAGGCTACCCACTAGTGCAATCTCTCATGTGTGACCTTCGACCTAGTAGTGACCTTTGACCACAGACTTTGTCTGTGCCCAGGTCAGTAGTTTATAGCAAATTGACCTCTAGATGACTTTGACCTTTTCTAAAACCAGCGGTGGGACAAACGTCAGGACGTCCTCCCCACAGCCCCCCCCCGGCACTTCATTTGGGGAAGCGACGCGGTATAAGGCTGTTTAGACCCCCCCCCCCCTTTTCAGCATCGTTGTCACCCAAAACACCCTATCACCCAAAAGACCCCATGATGTTTTGTGAAAATTTTTACCACTGTCACCAAAGGACCCCTATTTTGGGGGAAAAAAATAAAATTTTAACCAAAAGACCTCTATTTTTAGAAAATTTTGCATAGTGCCACCAGGAAACCCTATTTTGGATAATTTGGTACCTTCACCCAAAGGCCCCCTCCTCTATTTTTTCAGTCTCCTGTACACCGAATGCCCTTGGGTTTGACAGAACGAGGCCTAACAAACCCATACAATTCATATGTGAGTGCGCCCCTCCCCCCTCCCCTTTTCCCCCCCCCCCACCGGTTGTCAGCCCATATGTACGTAATAACGAAATGCATAGCTGGACAGACAGTCTGTTTGTAGAAGTAGCCTATAGTTATCTGAGATTTTCGATATGAAAGCAATGATTAAAATTGTCTTCACCAAGCTTAATTTCAGATGCATAAGCGCAGGTTATTGAAATGCGAATAAAATTGAAATGGAGGATCTTTATTCGAATAGTGGACAAACTATCAAAATAAACATGACTTTTGTACCTAGGCCATGATAGTAATATGAGACAAGAAAATGTACACGACAAAGTTTCCGGATATTTGATTGATAATAATAATAATACATATTCACTACTACTAGTAATAGTTATATTATATTTGATCAGGTTGCATAAATAAAAACATTTTAAACCGAGACAAATCGGGGCAATGAAGGCCAAAACCTGCTTGAGCCAAATCACAATGCGCGCGTGCGACACCCCCAGGTGGTGTTGTCAACAAGCCGCCTCAGTCAGTTCCCAGGGCCCGTTTTAAATCTGCGCACAAAAATAAAGCCGTCCACACTGAATGATTGGTCTGGCTAAGTGTCTCTGACGCACATACGGCACGTCGAGAGAAAGTGCGAGTTCTGCCAGAACAATGTTTTTGATAATGTTTGTGGCGGAGAGGACTTCCCCCGACCTCGGGGGATTGGAGACGTTTTCCCTAAAGATTCGGGAGGGTCCACGGATATGGGTTGAAGAGTCTAGTGTTTGTAAATTTTCAGTCGGCACTTAGCGTTTTCATCACCGGGCCCCGAGGGAGGGTCTAGGGAACAGCGAAGTCTGTGGCTGAAGAGGCCAATCCAAGAGTGGCAGTCTCTGCCAAAGGTGCTACATATATGGGATGTCACGCTTGACTATCCACCGGATCTGTGCAGCTTCTTTGCGTGCGTTCTCAAAACTGGCTTGATGATCTGTTTCTTCTCCAAGCTCAAGGTTGCTTCACTGTTCTCCGCAAAAGGTGACGCTTTTCAGCAAGTTTTTCTCCCAGAAACCCAATGTCGATGTTCAGGGTCACATATACGCTTACAAAATCCTTGTCATGTAGCGGAGCATGGGGTCGACCCACTTTCCTTTGCCAGATTGTAAGCTAAGCATACATGATATATTTCGGTAGACGGCCATCCCCATTCGACGGGACATTGGCCCCAGCCATAGGAGTATGCGTGGGCTAAAGAAATGTATAGATGGTGGGAGTCCAATTCGAGTCAGGAGCTCTTAATTTGGCACCATGTCCCCTCTGCCCAAGTTGGACACCCAGAATGCGTCTACTACAGAGCAGCAGATGGAAATGGAAGCTGTGGAGTTTCTTCTTATCCTAAGAGTAGGTAGTGCTCTTATGGGGCTTACAAAATTCAGGTTTTTAGCTCTCACAGCAAAACGGATTGATGATAATCGGACGCCAAAAATTTACAGATGGTGATTTGGGGTGAAGGCCAATCTATCAAGATGAAAATTTCATATCCATTTAAATCGGGGCATCCCCCCTTTAAAGAGTCCTGTTAGGATAAGAAAAGTAAGCATTTTAATGTTATATTGTTCACTATCTATGATCATCAGAGAGGAGGTTATACAGGACCTGCAAGAACAGATTGCCGTCCATGAACAAGACAAGAAAATTAAGGAACAGGTAAAGCTGAGCTAATATAGAATAAAGGCTAAGAAGATTGTGCCATCCAGGAAACAGGTTCAAGTCAGCCATAGTATGTAGCTTTCCTACATGTCGTTGTTTTTGCCCATTTAGGGGTGACAGTTAATTTCCATCATTCAAGGTTGGAATGGTGCATTAACACTCTACCTTTTCCAAACTGCAGCTAACAATGCTTTAGCTGAGACAAGCAAATCCTAGGTAGTTCAAACCAATCTCTAAATCTATTGTTTGCAGTTGGGCTTTTCAAAGGACTTGGATTATGTCGGTATTATCTGCCAGCCCAGATTCCAAAAGCCCAAAAGAGAGAGATCAGAAAAATAACCTTTGTTCCCTCTCTGGGTCAGATGTTGACCCCACTTGGGCCATAGAGGTGTTTAAAGAAAGAGGTAAGCTGAGTCATACAGAATTTAAAGCAAGAACAGATGCCCATCCATGAAACAAGAAAAGAAATATACAGAGAACCCCCCACCCCAACCCCCCCCCCCAACCCACCCCCAGGTAAGCGGAAGGGCTCCATATACAGGTGTCTCAGAAAGAATACACCCTAACTATTGGTGATCATAACTTTCAAAAATTGAGATAATATTGAGGAAATTTAAAACGAATCTTAAACCACAATAGTTTTAATATTTTAATGTAAACAGCACTCGATTCGGTTCAGTAGTTTTAAAAAAAGAACGATTTGTACACAGGTCAATGGACAATTCCTTCCAAGTTGTAAATAAAGGATTTCGACAGGACCGGCGAGAATAATCAATACTTGTTTCCATTTTCCTTTCCTTTTATTTCCTTAAAACAAAATTTTTTTAAGAGAATAATGATATTTGGCCACCAGGTTCAACATAATATGCCATACATTTCAAAACAACATTACATCTTTTCTTTCTCACTTAAAAAAATGAAGAAAAATGAAGAAATGTCAGCGACCTCTTCATGTCTTTTGACACATTAATGGTTTTAAATAACCTGGCTGTAGCCAAACAAGCAAATTCCAGTTATTAAATTAAATTGAATATCATCAGGCACCTTTTTAGATTAGTTATGCTTGAAATTAATATGAGAATGAAGTAAAGTTTGATATTCATAACTAGGTTTGTGCATTTGCCTTATAAAATATAAGAACGGTTTCAACCACCAAATGTTCACATTTTCTGTTTGTAAGAATTGATCACATGTGTAGCTTATTCCGTTTTGAAACGATTTTGAGATTTGTATAATCCAGCATGCCAACAAATGCAAAGTAAAATAAATGTAAGTCAGTCGACCAAAGCAACTCTTCAAGTTCAAAAAGGAATCCAAGTGCTATACTCCTGGCCAGTATTCGATAACACGAGTAGACACTAATATTAAAACGTGGGCATTTTGAATTTGCAACTCAAATCATGCCTTTATTATAAATGTAGAATCCACCATCTTATGGAATAAGATGTCTAATTTGAATAAAAACTATGTGAGTTATCTGAAGTTCAGTTTTTTAGCAACAGTTTTTTAAAGTATTAATTAAACTTCTCAATTCATTCTATGAAGTACCACTCCCTGCGTTGTCAACTAACATATGTCACATTTCTACAGATTTTATTGGTGTGTTTGTTTTCTAATAAAGATGATTCATCGTGTTATTTACCATGTTTTTTTTTCTTGTTGGATTTTTTTATAATTGTCACAGTAATAGTAATTGTTTATTACTATAATAAACGAACAAAAATGTGTATTGTTGCTGAACTAAAAAAAATCATTAAACAAGGCCGGTCTTGGAGAATGAAAAGACGACAGGGCTTGAACAGATAACATGATTTATCCTAGCGGCCGTTAACTCAAATCGCATTATTGTGAGCAAAACTTGGACGGAAGTGTCCATTGACATTGTGTTAAATATTCGCTTATTTCTTCAAAAACTACTGAACCGAATCTGGTGATGTTGACATGAAATGTTAAAAAGTATTGTGGTTTTTTTAAGATCGTTTGAATTCTCAAATGTGATACTTATTTTGAAGTTATGGTCTCTAATAGTTAGGGGGTTAATTCTTTCTGAGACAACCCGTAAGAAAAAGCCAAAAGAACAGATTGCCTATCCATGAACAAGACAAAGAGAATATTAATGAGAAACAGGGTAGCTGCAGCTCATATAGAAATTTTTAAAGCAAGAACAGATTGCCATTCATGACAAGACAAAGACAGAAATTATTAAGAGAACAGGTAAGCGGAGATCATAAAATTTTTTTTTTAACCAAAGGGAATTAAAGCAATAGAACAGACGTGCATCATGAAACAAGACAAAGAAATATTAAGAGAACAGGTAAGCTATGCTATTAACAAGAAATGACCCCTGAAAAAAACCAAGGGGTAATTTTCTGTATTCACCGTGTATGAATGAAGTTACTAGGCATGGGTTATCTAGTGTGATTGGCTAGACATTAACTGGCCTTCACTAACCACCATAACCCGTCCGAGAGTCACGAGAATCAATTTCAAGGGTTGCCAATTGACTCTCGGACTTTAACAATATTTATTTTACCGGTGAAATGATTCTTATTGACTCTCGGATGTCTTTCCTTAAAACACCTAATTGGTTCTGGTTGACTCTCGGCCGTCTTTCCCGCAGGAGAAGTTGAAAAACCAATTGATTCTGATTGACTTTGAGATGTCCATGCACGTAAACATGAATTTACGTCGCCATGTTGTATCCCACCATGCACTGCCTACCCGACATCCCACGGGGTTTCCCCCACTTTGGAGTTATGTCGGGCCCTCCGAATTTAGCAGATGTGTCAAGGTCAAATTTGCACACCCGGAAGTAGAGCGTACATTCCGGTTATTGATTCTCATTGACCCTCGGATGCTTTCCGGGCAGAAGACGTCAAAAATCAAATAATTCTCATTGATTTTCGGCTGCTTTACCGGCAGAACACCCAGTGATTCTTGTTGACTTTTGGACGTTTTGCCGGCAGAACACCCAATGATTTCTATTGACTTTCGGCCATTAACGATTTTCCGCAAAGTATTCTCTGCAGGGAAAACGTCCGAGGGTCACTAAAAGTCAAAAAATGACTCTGGTTGGCGCTCGTACGTCAAGAGACACAAATGGATTGATTCTCATTGACTCTCAGCGGTTTTTTGGGGGAAAGCCCCAGTGACGTGTTAGGGCTAAACAGATCGTGTACCATTTAAACATATCATGTCAAGTTCCTGCACCCAGTCTTAGGTGGTGAAAAGGGTGCATTTGCGATTGGAAAGACCTTATGTCAGCATGATTTGTGGTGTGTCTGTGTGTCAAACATTTAATATATTTTGGACTCCATTTACCACCTTCCACCCGCCAAGACGGTGAACAGACGCTGAGATTTTGATGCGTCTATGCACGATCTCCGCAGAGCGAGTTGGGGGGGCAATTTGGACCAGCATCAAAATTCAGTCTAAGTGCATTGATTTGTCCCATTTGTCCCAGTAAATGCGCAGCCTTTTTTCATACACAACAGAAAACAAAAGAATTGACCCTAATTAGTGATAAACAATGGTTTCAAAATGTCATCTATCATGGAAAGTAAGATAAATTACCCCTTAGAAAAATAAATCAGTCCTGCAACAATGCCCACGCGTTCAAAAGCACCTTCCGCAGTACGCGGAGTGCAACTAGACGTTTTCAATCCACTCGAGCTACATTTGCATACTTGTTAATAAAGGTGCAACGAGAGATTTCAAGCCTCCATAGTTTACTGTGATATGTAGTGCTTTCATGTAGATTAGACACCCAAAAATTCCCTCGAACCTTTTATTTTGGTTTACAGAAATAACTTCAAAATGGAAAATAAAAGTTGAGTTTTACATGCTTTATTCAATAGAAAACTAGGCCTGAATTTCGTATTTGCTCCTATACGAAAGAGAAGTTTCATCACAATTTTTTGTACAAGAACATTCTAAAGCTTAATCCTTACAGATGGGTGATATTTTTTATAATAGAGCTTACACCATTCCAACATCAGAATTTTTCAACATTAGTTCATGACACCTGTTATTGAAAGCTCTCTCTCGTTGGCACCTTTAACAGCTTCACTGATTTCTGCTGTTATAATGTGGTAAATACCAGAGTGTATGAATGTGACTTTTTCTTTCTTTGTTCTTCTGTGTTACCAATTAAAGTTTGTTCCCAATAACTTTATTTCAGATTAGAACACATCAATTGGAGCATGAGGACAGCCCAATGAATACTCAAAGAACAAGAAATTGGCATTTGGTCAAGGTAGGCAATGGGTAGGACTTGGGCAATATTTAGACTGGAGAGATGGATGATTACAATATTTCAGACAAATATTTTTTTATTTTCCTAATTTCTCATTGGATCTTTACTTCTATTTTATCCAACTTTATTAACATTATACGAAATGATCCACTAGTGCATTTTTTGTGGCTCAAACGCCATCAGACACCCCCTTATATGGCCACATTAAAAATTTGGTGCGCCCATGCCAAGTAGCGCTCCCACGCTAGCATCGGTACGCCCAGCACTATCGCCACTGGCTCCATGCTCCTTTGCTCTTTTTTGTGTCTCAGTCGGGGCCCCATGTTTGGAATTTTTATTGGGATATTTATACATAATTTTTTCCCCTTTATTCGCCTATTAATTGGAGACATATATTTATATCTCAATCGGCATCTGGAGGATTTTTTGTACAACTACTGTTCATCGGAGCTTTGGTGGATGAGTGCTGATGAGTTAATGAAAGATTTTTCAAAGAATGGAATGAGGAGGATCAGGGGGGAATTCGAAGTTTCGAATTCGGAAGTTCAGAATTCGGAAGATCGAATTCGGAAGTGTTTGATATAAGTATATGTATATTACCTTCAAATGGGAGGGGGGGGCCGGGGCGGGGCGGGAGGGCGGCGGGGTTGCCCCGCGAGCCTCAGGCCGTTTTCGCGTCGCTCGTACTACGGGATATTAATGGGCTTATTTCCTTGGCAGGTTTTTTAGCTCCCCCTGTAAGTCACAAGTTGGACCGCCAGGCATGTTGGGGACATGTACCTGTCTCGTGTCTGCTCTCTTGCTTTATTAATTTCTCTTTCGACCTTGTTTATAGCCTCACGTTGCAACCATGTCATCTGTTTTTTTTCTCAGTGTATTTCCAGTCGTGCCGATGAATATCCTAATTCTGATCCACAGATTTCAGGGGGGGGTGCCCTCCGTCTGTCTTGTCTCGTCCGTCTCGTCTCCGTGGTTTCTCATCCTATTCTACATTTGGATACCAGGTTCTCTGCACGGGTTTAATTACTATAAACATCAGCTGCTGGTCGTCTTACTTTTGATGTTGCAGAAAAGAAAAGATGTTTCTGTTTAAACCCGGGCCACTCCGAGAGTTGAGTGTTGTAAGAGGTCCTTAGAAGACAAGACAAGAACCTTACATGAAAACGGTTGTGTGAGTCTTTTGTACAAGAGCAAGACCGGATATCTAACAACTAGTAGGTCAGAATTGGAATCCAGAAGTATTTGGACGAATTGGACTTGTGTGTATATGGAGAGAAAGACAAGATGATTTAAGGCAAGGCTACACAGTTCCATCTCCGTCCAGGGCACCTCCCTCGGGTCAGCGACCAGCGAAGACTTACCCAATATTTCAATACCAATCCCAACCCAATACAGATCTACCTTGCTTATAGTCTCCAGGCGTACTACTTTACCGTGGTTTTGCAGAGTACACATAACAGTTATAGGGCAAAGTTCGCCCAGCCACATAGCTTCTATGAAGACTAAAGCGGGCCTTATGATTGATTGGGTATAAGAGTGGATTAGGGAATAATTTGACTGGACTAATCTATCCACTCCTTCCATTCATAGTGAATTGGAAGATTATCAACGATTGAGTAGTCCACGATGCCGCCATCTCTACATTAAAGTATCAAACCATGGCTTATGTCCGGTGTCTGGAAAGACGACGGCTTCACCTATCTACACTTGAGTTAATCCAGCGGCGAATCATGTATTCACCTTTGAGATACTTGGCCTCGTTCCGATGATGATTCTCTATACATGAGCAGTCGGGCGTCAGCCGATATCTCCATAGAGTAATATATAAGCCGCTATCAACGGCATCCGTGGTGATGCATATTATTAGAGTCCTGAGTTAAGCAACGTGTATCATTCATAGAGCCATCGGCCTTGTTACTACCTATTTTATTTTGATAGAGAATTGGACAAAGGTACCGGTGGTACACTTACGACCGTAGGCTTTTTCGTGGTGGCTCGACAGCATTTGTGTGATGATGTTAGAAATAATAATCGTGTCTGATTATCTAGAGTTCTGTTCTAACTACTTGACGACCGCGACCGTACTGAAACTGCACTCCTGAGAGTGAAGAGCGATGTATTGAATGCTTGTTGACAGACAAGAAGGTCGTTTTATTGTACTACTTGATCTGTCGGCAGCATTTGATAACCGTCGATCATGGTATTTACACTGTCGCCCTTCAGATGTCATCGGTGTTTGTCCGGGCCAGGTTCTTAGCTGGTTCCGGAAGTTACCTTGATTCTCTAACTAGTTTTTTTTCTTGATGGTTCTTTTCTTTTTGTGTAAACTTCTGTATGGGGTGCCTCAAGGGTCTGTTGTCGGCCCTGTTAAATTCATAATTTTACACACAGCCCCTGGAACATCATCGGCGTCATGGAATTCTTTTCATTCTTACGCTGATGATACCCAGCACTGTACATTTTCTTTTTGTCGCAAGGAGCAAGGTGCAGCTGAAAGGGCCCTGAGAAACTGCAAGACTGCAATTACTGACTCACAATCCTGGATGAGGATGACAAACTCAAGCTTAACGTGAAAACACTGAGTTTTTTTTTTATTGCCTGTGCCGGTTACAACACCAAGCCTTCAAAAGCTCCATAAGCTCCAAGCTTAGATTGGTGAAAGTGGCATTGATCACCTGATTAACACCGCAACTTGGGTATTATTTTTTGAACAAACATCTCTTCCATGACAAAGCAGGTCAAGAATCTTATTTCTGCTGACACTTTCAGCTTCGTAACATTCGCCGCATTAGTAAATTTCTCGATCAGGACACTGGTCATCTTGTTGTCCGGACTTTGCTCCTTTCACGCCTTGACCATGGGAATGCCCTACTTTACGGCGCTTACTCTCAGGACTTGGAATGTCTGCAGTCATTACAGCAAAGAGCAGACAAAACTCATTTTCTCTGCTTCAAAGCTGGACAGCCCCGTACCACTCTGAAAGATCTCCACCGGTTACCAATCAGAGACCGCATTCAATTTAAAAGTGTTTTTACACTGTGATAAATGCCAATCAACCTTGAATTGGTCCTGGAGTACCTCTCGAATTACCCACTACAAGTCTTTCCCTTCAACGGGCCCAGTTACCCGATCTGCAATGGATAAGACTCTTCTTCAGATCCAAGGTGCAAAAGTGCATGGTGAAAAGCCTTTTCCATTGCAGGACCATAGCTCTTTATGGAATAATAAATTGCAAGGCACAAAGAGAGGGGCCAATCACCTGCAGTTTTTCAAAGAAACTTTTGAAAATCATTATTTATTTTGATGTATTTTTGCACGTTTCATGCTGTTATTATACCGCATTAGTTTGTAGCGCTTTGATCATTGTCTTGGATAAAGCGCGATATACATACTTCTTGTAGTATGTAGTATGTCTGCTTCACGTCCCGTGGTTAACTCGGTCTATTACTGCAATAATCCGCAGATGTTACTGTTAATTTACATGACGGGTCATGAGTTAGTTATACAGAAAAGAGCCCACACTTTTACGGCGATTAGTGAGTTAGATATTCTTCAACACGAGTCAGAGCTTTTCCTCCACGGATCCGAGGAAAGTTAGGAAAGTTAGTTTGTCGATGCAGTGGTGTTTATTCAAGAAGAGAATATTCTTACTCCGCTTCTTTTCAGGAGTTACAGTTATTTACAGTCAGCCTCTCCGTCTGCCTACCCGAATGCCGGGCTGTTCAGTGGGTTATTCTGTTAAAGTGCTTCTACCGTTCTTCCTTCGAGTGTTACCGTCGGCCTTCACCATGGTTATACGGATGTAAACGCTTCTACCTTTCTCCGTAGAAACCAACCCTTCTTTCATCTAGTCAACATAGGGCCGTTTGTCTTTCAACATCTTACCGTTATCTCCGTCTTCCTACCAGTCTAACCCCCGATGTTTTCCCCTGCTTACCGGCAAGACAGAACACCCAGTGATTCTGTTGATTTTGGACGTTTTGCCGGCAGAAAACACAATGATTTCTATTGACTTTCGGCCATTAACGATTTCCGCAAGTTATCCTCTGCCAGGGGGGAAAACGTCCGGGGTCACGAAAGTAAAAAAATGACTCTGGTTGGCGCTCGTACGTCAAGAGACCGAATGGATTGATTCTCATTGACTCTCGCGGTTTTGGGGGGAAAAGCCCCAGTAGTGAGGGTGTTAGGGCAAAACAGATCGTTGTTGTACCATTTAAACATATCATGTCAAGTTCCTGCCAACCAGTCTTAGGTGGTGAAAAGGGTGCCATTTGCGATTGGAAAGACTTATGTCAGCATTGATTGTGGGTGTTTTGTGTTGGTTTCAACATTTAATATATTTTGACTCCATTGCATCCGCCAAGACGGTGGTGACGTTGACATGACGCTGAGATTTTGATGCGTCAATGCACAGAGCTCCACAGGAGCCTGCCATTGACAGGCATCAATTCCGCAAGTGCATTGATTTGTCCCATTTTTCGAGCAAGTAAATGCGCAGTTCTTTTCCTTACACAACAGAAAACAAAAGAATGACCCTAATTAGTGATAAACAATGGTTTTAAAAAATGTCATATCATGGAAATTAAAGATACATTACCCACTGAGAAAATAAATCAGTCCGCCACCAATGCACACCGTTCAAAAGCACCTTCGCAGTACGCGGAGTGCCAAACTAGACTTGTCAATCCACTCGGTTACATTGATTACTTTGTTACAGCTGCACTGATTTGCTGCTGTTTATGTGTAAATACACAGAGTGTATGAATGTGACTTTTTCTTGTTACCATTAACAGTTTGTTCACAATAACTTTATTTCAGATGAGAACACGTCAATTGGAGCATGAGGAAAGCCCAGATGATACTCAAAGACCAGATGTCAGTTGGTCAGAGGTAGGCATGGGGTAGGAAAACTGGGCAATATTTAGACTGGAGAGATGGATGAATTCAACAATTATTTCAGACAAATATTTTTTGTTATTTTCCTAATTATCATGGATCTTACTTTTGGATGAGCCTGGTTATTGGGGAATTTTGTAAAATAGTGATAAAATTGTATCAAAAATGGGTGGGTATTGTTTTAAGTGAATGTATTTTGAGAATGTGAAGGTTTAAAAATGGAATTTGTTCCAGCAAGCGGTAAGCATGTTGTTACCTGAGATGAAGGAACCACAGGACGGAAAGCAAAGCTTGTGAATCAGTTAAAAAGCTCAAGTGTATCGAACCGGGTCTGTTTCGCTTGCAATGACTTTGATGCATGGGTGGTTTGCTTGGCGCTTAGTTTTTTTTGCGAGGTTTCCTGTAGATCAGGCAATTTTGCCAAGTTTGTGCTTCAATTCTTGATCTTACATGTATAATTGTTCTTAGGACCAGTCACATACACTATGGGTTTGGCTGATGTCAGCAATAACTCATTTTCATAAGACATAAGTTAAAATTCAAATAACTGGTCCCAATTAGATACATTCTGTAAAAAAATACGAGTTTCAGAAATAAAATGGCCAAAATTGCTGTGTCAATTATTTGTGAAGAGAAAATTCACGTTTTAATTAATCAGTATATTTTGAAGTTATCCAAGAATGCGTTGATACATTTAAGTTTGAGACAAATTTGACCTATAGTAAACAAGTATACAAATGATGGTAATTTTGTGTGTTATATGGCTTGTAAACAGTCACTGAGTACAAAACTGTGTTCAAGGCTTTATGACAAAGAACACACAAGGGGAGCATTAACAAACAGCCCGCCAAACTAAGTCTTGGGGTTAACATGTTGAAATGTATTGAATAATATTAATTGCTTCCCGATCAGTCAAGGAAAGGAACATCGTTGAATTAACATGATGGCTGATCACTCCGAGAAAAAGACAACCAGTTAGATTAATCCTTTTGCGCACACCATATCGTATTCGCTTTGTTAATGATGGAATGTTGAGCAGTATCATCGAAAACGTTAATACCGGACAGCCGCTGCACGCTGCAAACAATCCATGACTTGCTGTGATTCTCGTTAGGAATATTAATCTCAGGCCACATGTTACTACTTTACCATAATCGTTCTTGTATATATCAGTGTTATAGCAACGATAAATCAATTTTGCATCCGCACAAAATCTGATTGTTTTCTCGTTTTTGTGAGTCACCAGGTAATCCCTTGTAAATGTAGGTAGTCAGGGGGGGGGGTGGGGGGGGGGTGGTAGGGTGGTTTTTTAGGAACGATTGCTCGATTTGGGCGTGGGGATTTGTAAACGGTAATTTGGGGAACCTATGTTGCATTTACTATGTCAGTTTCGGTCCCAGTGATATTACAAAATCATCTCTTCAACCTTTGTTCAAAACAACCTTCAGTAATATCATGATACAGGGACTGTCCCAAAAATGTAACACTCGAAAAACACAGGTATTTTGTAAATAATAAAAGTACGCATGGTGGGTCTGTGTTGGTATGATCTTAAAGGTAACTAAATAAGCTTTTATGCCGTTTATTTCATTTAAAATGTGATATGTAGAACTAAAGATATGCCTTGTCAGAAGGAGGAGTACAATTAGGATTGGTCCGATTGGCAAGTGGTACATTTGTAGAAGTGTGAAACATGATTGTAAAATATCAAAATTGGTTATGGTTGTGTTATTGATTGGTAATTGAACTATTGAAATATTGACAATCAATTTGAACTTCATTATTGTATAAAGTGTGATCATGGTCGTTATGCCTCAGTAATACTATGTATTTTCAAATATATCAGTTCACTTTTCATTAGCAGAGTTAGTTAGCCCTATCAAATCGCAAAAAATACCCAGGAATGTTAAGCCCAAACCGAATTAAACCAAAACAATCAGGAACGTTTTTCTTTTATAGTTCCCAAGAAATATATGATTCTATAGACCAGAATTAAATAACAAAAAAAAATGAAAGGTAAACAAAAAAGAAAGAGAAACTTCTGGTAATAAGCCGACATGGACTAATTAAAAGCAAGCAGAATTGGGAAATAAAGACCAGTGGAAGGCCATACAGATGCGCGGACCAGAATAGAGCTAGAATAGCAAGGACTCAAGCCAACATTGCTCTTTTTAAGAAGTGCAGTTGTGGTAGATACAATGATAAACGTTTGGTAAAAACACGGTGGGGTGGCAGGAATCTCAAGGACTTTCTTAAATAGAAAAACAAGCAAAATCTATTTGTGTTCTTTTTAAGATGGAAAGAATGATGTGATATGAAGCCAAGGTGTATTTAGTTGACCATCATGCATTCACAAATGTTCCTTAAGGACAGAAAAGATTGAAGTTGATTTTGCCCCTAATAATGATGAAGCTATCTTTTATTTTACGTATCGGATTGGAAAGAAATAATAACTGGCAATTAAAGCTTTATTTTATTGGCTTTTAAAGGGATACCAAACAAACTGCATACACATGCATACTTTTCTTTTATCAAAAGTCGTCGTATTTGAGTGTTAACTTTTTTTGGGGACAGCCGGTATGTTGTAATTTATGGGAAAAAATTATTGACTTTTCAAAATCCTCGGGGTTAGTGGACAACCCAGGTGCAATAATAGGTAATTTCCAAGAACGGTCATTTAGATTTAAATGTTTCTTGACAACCCCAACACACCCCCCCCCCCCATGCTAGTCTTTAGTCAGTCTGTGTATGTGCCTTGTGTGACCGTTCGATATGCGTGAAGAGCGCCTCCTACCGTTAAGTGTTTTTGGAAAAACCGATAGCCGCTGGGAAGTTGATGTCGTTTGAAATTGACTGTTGCGTGTTAGGTTGGCATGGCCTCCCCCTGGGGCACGTGCGTTAATTTAAGAAGTTATGAGAGCACAAAAGCAGTGTACAAAATAAATTGCGCAATGGGAAATAAATAAGCATTTTAATTATTTTCGAGGACTACATTGTCATATTTATCTTGTTACATTATCCTGTGTATTATTGTTTGTTACTTTTGTTGTAGTGCTTTATAAGTGAAAATTATTATTATTAGGATTGATATGTTTGTCTTACTCTTTTTAACCTTTTCCCTTTTATGCTGTTTGTTGCTGCTGCTAGTGGTGTAACCAGAACGTTGCAACGTAAAGTGTTTTTGTCGTATGAAGTGATGTTTGCTTTTAAGAAGTATAATTGATTCTAAAGATGCAGATCTGTGTTTTGTTTAGTGTGTATCATATGTGATCTTTATGTTTGAATTGGAGTGTGTGCCTGTTTGTGTGTTTTGTTGTACATGCATTTTGTGCGTGTGTGTCTTTGTATGTTTGGATTTGGCTGTGGCTTGTGTGTGTATTTTAACAGCCCAATTCGCTCTTTGCACGGATTCGCCCATTTGCAAAGGGGGGTGGAAGGCCTCAAACTGGCAACATTCAAGAAGGGAGATTTACAAAACAGTTCGATTAGGTGCGATTCTCTCTAACAGAACCAATGGCCTTCGCAAGAGGTGAATGCATTGTTTATGTAACTCCTCATTTATTGGACCAGTTCGAGGCTCGACCTGCAAATGGCAAATGTGCAAAGGGTTGAATTGTTACCCTTATAAAATCCAAATTTTTTCCGTGTTTGTTTAAAAAAGTGTTTAATAACTATCGGTAAAGTGTACAGTTGCATTGTCGCCCAGCCATTGTATTTTATGCAGTTCAGTCTCTCCTCCACACCCCCGCACATCCACTGTTAAATCACAGGAAAAATGTGTATCCTCGGCATATAAAAATTCATTTTAAATGGGATGTTCCTTGCTCTGATTTTGCAGAGCTAATTCCCTCCAAGTTTTGAGCCTGCTTTCCTTCGATTCTCTCAAAATACCCTTGTCAAAAAATATGGTAAAAACCGGAAGAAATGTGATCAATCACGTGGTGTTGAAATCAACACGTGATCCTGCCAGCTGGCAGGTCCGTCCCTCCTTGCTCTGACCCAGGTCATGAACCCACAGGCCAGTTCTGACTTGTTTTACCAAAATGGCCTGGAAATATTTATCGCACAAATATTTCATCCAAAAGCATGCCAAGGCTTTGCAGTTGTGTTGAAAAGGGAAAATGACATTCTTTAATATTTTTCTTTAGTGGTACGAGGTTAAAACGTTTGTAAACAATTAAGCCCCGTCAGAAGGTGTAAACAATGTGTAGACGTACGCTTTGAATTACAAGGTTATTTGGGATCTTGCAATTGCATTCGGCGGGCCTTGTGCTAGAATTGTGTCGATGAGATAGATGCGGGGGGATACGCGGGCCGATGGACGTTTTCATTTGTAAACAAGGGGTTAAGGTGAAATGAAGTCCATATTTTAATTTATTTTGTCAGGAATTGACACACACACAATTTCTTTTTTTTAATATTGTATTTTCTAAAATATATTGTCTTCAATCCTGCAAAAATCCCACTTTCCGCATTGTACTCTGATTCTAGTGAATTTTGCAGTTTTCCGTAAACAGACCTCGGGCGGCTTTAGGAGATTGTTGAGTGTGTGCCTGTTTGTGTTTTTATATGTGTGGTCTTGGTGTGTTTGGTTTGTGTATGTGTGTGAAATTTTTTAGTTTTTTTGTTTTTTTACTCATTAGCTTCATTATCAAATTGTGTGTGTGTGTATGTATTATAATTACACTAATTTGTATTGTTGTTGCTGTTCTTTTTATTCTCCCTTGTAGTATGTAAGTAAATCAAAGTTTTAAATCCATTTTGTCCCCATAAATGGGTGCCGGATTCACCCACGACTCGCACCAGTCACCCTTACTCCTTCATTCCACTTTGCCCGCTAGATATCACTAATGCATCCTCTAAATCCTCAACCCAACCCGCCTGCTCTTCTCCACGTGCTTCTTCATGCCTTGTTTGGACGTCCCCTCCTCAAACCTGCCCACCTCGAACTCAAGCCATTCTTAAAACATGCTTGTCACCTTCCTCAGCATGTCCATACCAACGTACACTATTATCCGTACCACCGGTCCACACACCGCTTCCGAACCCAACATCTGTATCAAACCCTCAGTCTTCATCCTATCCATCAACTTCACGCCACACACACTGGTACCTGAAAACGTCGGATTTGGGCAAATGGTCTGAATTTTAGTGACTCACAACAATGAGGAATTACCTATTGTTACAACTACAATTTCAGAACAAATATTCCGAAAAAATTCAGACACCAAATTAGACACCTTGCACCAAATCTGCATTGTATGAAAAGCACTCAACTGACTCAAGGTCAGGATTATAGATTTGGGGTTTTGGCACAATAGGACAAGTGAGATTACATCTTGAAGTTTGGTAATATCAATAGGCACACTTAATGTTGTTTATCATTGACTCTTTGTAATTTATTGATTTTGTTCTGGGTGGCAAAGTAAGTAACTTGGTGGGCAAAGTGTCCTGATGTAGGTCTGAATTCAAGCTTAATTCACCCATTCATCCGCCTTTCCCAATTCGACCTTTGCCTAAAATCTCCAGACACTTCAGTTACCAGTGCATCGCGCTCATCATTGCTCCCCGGTCCTCAGAAGCCCCATCTCATTTTCACTGATACACCATTTCTCACTCCCATACCAGCATCACGGATCTCACACAACTCATATACACCAAACCTTTCATCTAAAGGATAACTTTTCCGCTTGCAAACACTCCCCACATTCCCTAACCTTCAACCACCGTACCTACTCTAGCTGTCACATCCACCTCCTTCCACCACCTCCACTAACCTTATCCCCTAGGTACGTGACTCTGATTCCACCTCATCCCACAATTTTTCCTCCTGTCCACCTTCCCTCCAGCCTCTTTTCGCATCTTCCCACATCCAGGGTCGTTTTCCATTGTGTGGCATGGGTTGATAGGTATGTTTATTGATACTTGCTGCCATGTGATCATGCTATTTGTTCTATGATTGTCATGTGATCATCATGTGATTGCCATGTGATCCCCATGTGATTGTCTGGTGATTACCATGTGATCATGTGATTGTCTGGTGATGCCATGTGACCATCATGTGATTGTCTGGTGATCATCATGTGAATCATGTGATTGCTCATATGATGCCTGCATAGCTTGTGATTATCACATTTCATCTATTTCTTTGAAGGATCAACATCCAGGAAAATGTAGAGATGATCGTCGTTCAGAGAGAGGTCAAGGAGAAATCTACCAAACTGACAGCACTGAAGGCTCAATATGCAACTTTGGAAGAGGTAGAATGGATGGTGTACCCATTGAGAACATTTAAAGGGACATAATGGCAGACAAAAAAATTGACATAAGAAAGGTGGCAGTATTGTGGTTAATTTCTGGACAGAAAGCAAGGTGTTCATATCCCTGACAGAATTTACAGTTGGGGGGGGTCACTAGCATATGTTGCGACACAATTCAAAAGCATTTAGACCGGATCAGGCATTGGCTTTAGGCTTGTAGTAAGATATTGATCTGGCAAGTGAAAGATGGATTAGCCGGGATTAGCACAATACAATATCAAATGGTCTGTGAGCTGCATGACACAACATGTTTTTTCAAGTTTGGTAAATGCTGGCAGTAATGTCAGTCATCCTTGTTCCAGAAATTGCCACAAACTGCCGCCTCCCCCTGGAACTCTTCCTGTTTTTTTAACTGTTTTTACAGAATGTAAACATCCAAATTGTTTTCAAACTCATGGAATTGATTTCATTAAGGGTCCTTTTCATTATGTCAAATTCTTTTTTTCATGCCATTATGTCCCTTAAAGACACTAATCCAGTGATCCCCCCCCCCTCCCCCCGAAAGAGTCCAAATATTTGAATTTTGCAGGATAGCTTAAAAGTGAAGGATGAGTCTTTAGAATTGTCATACATTATCTTTCCAACTGAAAAATTAACAGAAAAGGAAGAAAACAGCATTGTTCGAAGATATTATTCTCATTTCAATTATGCATTATAGAAAGTGTCCATACGGACAGTTGTTACTAAAAATATTTGATTTTGTTCTTAGAGGTTGTTTTTTGTCTTCACTTGAAGGGTATGTTAGGATAACTATACTTTTTACAAACATGCAAGATTTAGAGAATAAAGGTATGTTTTTAGCCTCTGCCGTGTCTATCGTGTCATATACCCGGGCGACACCATTATTTTAAGTAGAACAACGAGCGCAGCCGAGGGTTGACGCAAATAAGGCTGTTGGCCCTGTGATATGACACGAGAGACACTGGCAGAGGCTAAAACAATACCTTTATTCTCATTCTTTACCACTTTATATCAAAATAAGAAGCTGTTAGTAATATATACTAAAAGTATGGTAGATTTTTATCTACAAATGCCCGAGCATTTGTAAATCGATCATCCAATTGTTACTCTGCGCATTCCTTTGGCCGCGCAGTGCGTATCGTATCGCGCCGACGCGTACGGCTGTACCATGTGATATTGTCGAATATCACACGGCTATGAACCAAAGAAATTGCGTAAACATTTCAGTGTTTAAGAATGGCTCATTACCTCTAGAAAACGAAGTACCTATATTTTTCCACAGAAGAATCCTAGCCATGTATTAAATACATAAAGATTTTATGTACGCGCATGTTATTATAAAGAGCATATACCCAGAACCACGAATTCAACAACACCGTGAAAATTTTCCAATCTGCTTAAAACCGCGAAAATATGTCTGCGAAAATATTGGCTAATACAGTATATTGATTATAATAATCAAGCGAAAAACTATTTTCAATCCTTTTTAATTGCATTTGAATCAAACTCTGTGAACTTTTTTTGACACCTGCACCCTTTGTCACATTTTGTAAGAATCTGAAAAGCAGGTGAAACTAAGCTGATGCCGTCCTGGGGAGATGGAAAATGTAAAAAAACACTACAAGCAAACAGAGCAGATGCTGCATTACAAACGAGTTAAAAACAACTAGTTCATCAGCCAGGACAATATGGAGGTACGTCAACTACTGAGTAGATGTCTGGCATTACAGACAGTTAAAAACAACTAGTTCATCAGCTAGGACAATAATGAGGTAAGTCAAATAGCTGAGTAGATGTCTGGCATTACAGCCAGTTAAAAACAACTTATTTCATCAGCTAGACATAATGGAGGTAAGTCAAATAGCTGAGTAGATGTCTGGCATTACAGACAGTTAAAACAACTAGTTCAATCGCTAGTGACAATAATGGAGGTAAGTCAAATATCTGAGTAGATGTCTGGGGCAGTTACAACAGTTAAAAACAACTAGTTCATCAGGACAAAAGAGGTAAGTCAAATAGCTGAGTAGATGTCTGGCAATTAAGACAGTTAAATAACAACTCGTTCATCGCTAGGACCAATAATGGAGGTAGTCCAAATAGCTAGTAATGTCTGGCATTACAGACCGTTAAAAACAACTAGTTCATCAGCTAGGACCATAATGGGAGGGTTTTTTACTTAAATAGCTGAGGAGATGTCTGGCATTACAGAGTTAAAAACAACTAGTTCATCAGCTAGGACAATAATGGAGGTAAGTCAAATATCTGAGTAGATGTCTGGCCATTACAGACAGTTAAAAACAACTATTTCATCACTAGGACAATAATGGGGTAACAATAGCTGAGTAAGATGCTGGCTTACAGACAGATTAAAACAACTAGTTCATCATCTAGGGACAATAATGGAGTTAAGTCAAATAGCTGAGTAGATGTCTTGCCTTACAGACAGTTAAAAACAACTAGTTCTCAGCTAGGACAATAATGTAGGTAAGTCAAATAGCTGAGTAGATTTCTGGCTTACAGACGTTAAAAAACAACTCGTATTTCATCAGCTAGGACAATAATGAAGGTAAGTCAAATACTGAGTCAGATGTCTGCATTACAGAGAGTTAAAAACAACTAGTTCAGCAGCTTATGAAACAATAATGGAGGATAAGGTCAAATATCGATTGATGTCTGGCATTACAGACAGTTAAAACAACTTAGTTCATCAGCTCGGACAATAATGGAGGTAAGGTCAAAATATCGGAGTAGATGTCTGGCAGACAACGTTAAAAACAACTATTATCATCAGCTAGGCAATAATGGAGTTAAGTCAAAAGCTGAGTAGATTCTGGCATTACAGACATTAAAAACAACTAGTTCATCAGCTAGGACAATAATGAAGGTAAGTCAAATAGCTGAGTAGATGTCTGGCATTACAGACAGTTAAAAAACAAATAGTTCTCAGCTAGGACAAGAATGGAGGTAAGTCAAATAGCTGAGTAGATGTCTGGCATTTTACAGACAGTAACAACTAAATTCAGTAAACACTGAACTGATTCCTTTACACAATGTGACTGAAACATATGCATTCCATTTGAGAGTGGATGCCCCAAAGTACCAGAAGAAACACCCCTAAAAGAGAATGGTTCGCGCCAGTGACCCAGGTACAACCCTGTAGACCTTAGCTCTTCCTCAATTCCGTTTTGACTGTTAACCAAGACGGACACGTGTTACCGCAGCTCTGCAATATTACAGCCACAATTAACTGCGATTTTGATTATGGAATAGTTGTCGTCTCATACGGAATACTCATACTACAATACCATATCTATCTGGAATATATACTGGATTATATACTGGATTTTATAGCGCTCATTCGGGACGGAATAAACGGAGACTTTACGCCGTCGGAGAGCCTTATTGTAGTATCCTTTTTTGCCGACAGTGCGGTCATGTGATCTGTTGGTGAGCGGGAAACAAGGTAACAAAGGCAGCCATTGACGCACGTGTTGACTGCCTTTGACTGCCTTTGACTAGGTGTGAGTTGTTACTGTATTGGTAGCGGCTTGATTGCTAAAAATTACATGATTTAGTGTTGGTCTTATTTTTATTATATGCTTGTGGTATACTTAAATTAAAATATGTCTAAAAAAAATAAAAAATTTTTGAAAAATTTCTTTAACCGTCCGTGACTCAGTTACCGCGTTGGTTTTTGTGTCTGAAGTTTGCGTACGGAGACCTCCACGGCACGCTCGTTATTTTCTGTCGGTTTTTGCGCCGCTATTCCATCAGCACTCACGCTCACCCAGTCATGGCGCATATTGCGTTCGTGCCCCGCTACATTCATGAATGGATCCCATCCCCTTGTGTCGATCACAGGCTATGGTCCAGACACCAACCGGGGCGCTCTTTTGTCTTGGACTGTCGGAGTTCCAAGGGTGACCATTGAGAATTCGGTACGACGCTCGTGTTGCGTAAACAGGGGAGGGTGTGGTGGTGTCGGGCTCGGCAGGTACCGGGTGCGTCCAAGGCAGCCGCTGAGCTTGGGTGCTCCCAATGCTCGGGGTAGCTCGGTACTTCGCGAAGACGCTGATGGGCTGGATTCGGGCAGCCTTCTCAGCCATCATCGCCGCTAGCTAGCCTTGGTTCGCCCTAGGGGCTGCTCCAGCGCAGGCTAGCGCGGTCTGCGCTGCCGATCCCCAGGGGGATTGGCGGGCGCGGGGAAATTCCGGTGTGGTGAGAGGTTGATGGTGGTGCCCAGGTGACAGGGTGTTGATCCATCGACGTTGTTATCACACCTAAAGTCGGTTGCGGGGGTACCGGTGTCTTCGGGCATTTCTACCGCGACTACGGCAGCCATTACTTCGGGGTATATTTCGGCAAACCATGGGCGAGGCTTCGGTATAGCTCGGGGACGCCGCAAGGTGGTGACTACGCTCGCTGCACCCCGCATATCTAGCCTGGCTAGTCATTCTGTGCCTCCTCAGCAGGCGCGTCGCTGCAACGGGTCCTTAGGGGCTTGGCGTTACAGAGCGGTGCTCCGCGGTTGGGCCTCCACAATTGCCCAGCTGACTAGGTCGCTCAGGCCTATAATGAGGGTACGCATGGCTGTGGTTGCTAGTGCTGCGTCGGCCGGGGCACCCATGCTTCCACGGAGGGTACGCCTATGGTGGAAGAGTACCCGGTGGGGTCGCCCCTGCACTGGCTTCCTAAGGGGCAGCCTACCCCGGCGGGGACACAGTGCCCGCCGCAGCCTGCCTTCTCAAGTTACGCTGCATCCCCGTAAGTGACTTATCCACCCAGTCGTGCTGGACTTATGGGGCTGGTTCAGTCTGGTATGTCTTTCGAACGGGGCTCCCGCTAGGGGAAGCCCATCCAGGATATAGTCACTCCGCGGCTCCGCAGTCGCAGCCGATGGCACCAGGTCGGGGCTGCTTCTGACCGCTTTCGAGCGGGGCAGTTGAGTCCGCTAACTGCAGCGGATGTCTCCCTTCTGGAAGCCGGTCAAGCTGCGGTGGCACAGCCTGGTTGGACAGGCGGGGAAGGACGGTGTACCCGTCACTACCCTAGGCTGGTGACGGGGATTGGGGGTATGTGACCCCATGCATTATGGCCTGTACCTCGTCAGGGTCGGGTTGGGTGCAGTCGAGCCTCGTGGCTTTTTCCTGCTGCACAGCATATGCAGTCGGCTTGGTCACTGCGGACGAGCCCTGGGTGTCGACGACCATGGTGGCGCACGCCTGGCCCACCGCATTCTTCCGCTTGCCTCCATGGGGGGTTCAGTGCGGCTGCAGATGCCCTCTCAGGGCGTGCCCGGCGCTGCAGGGTGGCCGTTATCCGCCGTCATAGGCGTTGATTGATTTCGGTGGCCTTTATACGCGTACGTGGCGGTGGATTTCCGGGCTTAACCACAGCATCTGGTCTCCTCTTACGGGGGGCTGCTGCTCGGTTGTGTTTTGTCTTACTCCATGGTGTTGACTTTCAAATCTCGGCGACCGCGGACCATGTCTAACTTGCGGGGCGGGGATGTCGCGCGCCTTGGCTTCTAGGGGGCATCGCTTCAGGGATGCTGTAGGTCTCGGTGGTTCTTGGATCTACTTCAAGTCTGCTCTAGGGCGGGGCTCCCATACGGGGCGGCCTAGCTTGAGTGGCTACACTGGATGGACATGCGCCTTGCCCTGGTGTGAAAGCCCTCTCAGCCTGTTATGTTAGTACCTGGGTTACCGCGTCATTCTGCGGCTCTAGCTTAGGCATGCAGGGTCCCCTACGTGGGGGGTTTGTCCTGCCCTACCTGTGGTGGGCCTAGCCGGCCTCGGCCTGGGCATGGGGCGCAATCATGCCGTGATATAGCTTGCAGCTCATCTAGACGGAACTAGCCTTTATGCAATCGGCTCCCGGCCTCCATAGGCTTTCAGCTCTGGGTCACCGGTGCTTCCGTCGCTGCCTTCGCTGGCGGCTCTGATGAATGTTGAGCCCGGTAGACCTAGCTCCTTCGGTTGCTATCCGAGGTCCGTCATGTGCACCATCGGGGTGTAATTGAGGCCGCTGGTCTCCTGCCAGTAGGCGCTTGGGCATATAGGCTTGGCTGTCCTGGCTCTTAGATATGGCTGTAGGCTTACTGACTAACTAGCCTGGTCCGCTGTCTAACTCGGGAGCTTGGACTGGGCTCTATGATGCAGATTCGCTGCTCCCCTACTGGGGATCAGCGGGCATAGCGCCGCTTCCGAGTCGTGCCTAGTGACAGTTGCCGCCTGGTAGTATCTGTTCCCATTGGGGTCTAGACCGTGTCTCTGGCCTTGGCTTGATGCTGGTCTTGGGGTCTTTAGCCCTGACTCATTGGACTGAGGCTGGCCTTATAGCCTTGGCGGTCTTTGACTGCGCCCTTGGCTATAGGCCTAGGGGCTTTCATCGTCTAGCTTTGCTTCGCGACCTTAGACCCTTCATCTCCATTCGGGTAGCTGGCCCTGTGGTTCTTCCCACGCAGCTTGGATGGGCCCTGGGCGGGCCTGCCTAGGGCTGCTGCCCTGCTGCTTGGTGTAGTACCTTGGCCCCCTTCGGAGTTTATGAGGCCTATGCCGGTCTAGCGGGCCCATCCAAGGGGCTTCACTGGGCCGGATCAGGCCTGGGGTAGGGGATCATGTCCTCTCCCTTGGCCTTACCACCGTATGGGGAACCTCTCATTGCCACCTTGGCGGTTCTCTGCCCTCTGTCCTAACTTTTGTTGCTGGGCGCGAGAACCTTGGCATAAATGCCGGCTGGGCCCTAGGGGCCTAAGCCTGGCTCTTGCCGTCTCGGCTTGTTATTCAGTCTTGACGCTAGTGAGCTGGGTTCCCCCATTGGGGCTTGGCTCCCACCCAGGTGGATGCCCTCGCCCCCTCGGGCTATGTTCATCCTCTTGCGCTGTGGTTTGGATCTGTTGCCTAACCATTACCCGTGCTCCCAGGCAACTCCTAGACCTTGAGGTCTTTCGACTCTGGACACTGCCCACTGTTGGGTCGGTCTCTTGACCCCACCTGTGGATACCTACTCCCGTTTGTTCGGGAGTTAGGGGCTGGCTTTGACAGTTCTCGCAACATTCCTTTGGCTCCAAGATGACTAACCCTGGACGCTGTCTCCCTAGGGGGGGAACCTGGACACGGGGTTTGGGTCGGCTCGACGATAACCCACTTTGGGGTCGTCGTACGGGCCTCTTACGTCGGGACTTGTAAGGCCCTCGATGGGGCTCGTACGGGCCTAGCGTTGGGGCTCGCCGGGCATAAGCAGGGTGTGCTACCGATTCGTCGGGGTATGTTTAGGGGGTTCCCCCTACCCTCCAGCGGTTTTTCAGGCTTCCGTTGTTCGATATCTTCACTTGCGGTTTCTTGCCACGCCGTCTGTCTCAACTGGGCTGCCTTGTGGGAATCCCAGCGACGGGGTATTCCCTAGTTTGGGGGTCTCAGAACTCGCCGTCACAGGTGGCTTCTCAGTTGTCTTGGGCAGTTGACTTGGTCTTGTCTTCCCGCAGTGCCTTGCGACTGGATCTTGTGATTTTTCCCCTTAGTACACTCGGGGTACGGGGGGCGCGTTCGGTTGCCTCTGGCTCCTGTCTTTACGACCTGGGAGCCCTTGACATGGTGGTCTGCCAACTTACCACTGGGGATTGTTATCCCCTCTATTCTAGTCGGTTCAAAGTGACCTGAACTTTAAAGTCGGTTGGAGCTTCTCGATCCCGGGGGGAATGTCTTTGGGGCGGTAAACCACCGCTGTGGTGAGTCCATTCTTCCATGTTGACGTCTCGAATTGGTTGCACGAGTTAGGTTTTTACTCCATTTTCGTCAGGCTTGGTGCCTTAATTCGGTTATATCGACCTTTTCGGGTAGCACTATTCAGGTGGCTATTCTTTCATTATTCTCTAAGGGAGATCATGTGCGAAGCAGCTATGCTGACCGCGGACCTCTTCTCGGTGGATCTTATGCCCGTAGACCGGGAGTCGGCTAACAGCTACTTGTTGCCTCATCGATAACGATTCGTCGTTCGGCCAAGAAGTCCTCATGTTTGGATCTTCTGCCTTCTACGACTTTGTTCACCTGCTTTGCTTGCAGTCGCCAATGGTTAGACTTATGCTCGGGCTTTCCCGAGCAGTAGTGAGCTCTCGGCGCGAGTCGCATCTCGAGACTCGACTCGTGTCCTGCGGAGCTAACCTCTGGGTCCTCCCCTGGTAGACTTCTCGGTGGTTACCCAATTTGTCTACCTTTCGGACCAGGTTTGACTCTGGCCCGATCTGGGTAGGTGCTAGTTATCATAATCATAGCCTTTGACTGCTTTCGGTGCCCGGTTATGGTGCCGCGGCTCCCGGAATTGCAGAGGTCTGCCTCATTCTTTCCTCGGTGGTTCAGTCTACCTCCGGGTCGAGACCTGAATCGTCCCTCCACCTCCTGACTGTGACGGTCTGAGGTGGGATTTTTCGCTATTTTGAGGCTTTGTTGGCTGTTTCCAATCATCCGCTTGTTGGATTTTTCGGTCAACTAACTCAGCCTACCACAGCTTAGGTTGTTCGGTTTGCGCCCTGCGTTGACGTTGGTTCGTGCCATTGACTCCTGCAAGGCATCCGTTTCTGACCCGAAATCTCTGAGTTCTATCGGCGAGCATCTTGGCGAAGCCCAATCGTCACTTGGCGCTTCGGCGTCGCTCTTAGCCCTCGCCTTTATTACTCTTAGGGTCCCTTTCCGGCGGATAGCTCGGAGATCTTTCCTTGTAGATGCGTCTCCGGGGCAGGGTCGGACTTTTCTCTCAGCCCTCCCGGGGCTGGGGCCTTAGCCTTAATTACCAGTCTCTCAAACTTTATCTCCCCCGGGCTCTCTCCGCGGGGTTCGGTTCTTCAGTGGTGCTCTGATCGGACCCACTCTCTAGGGGGCCCGAGTCCTCTTTTTTGGGTTGGTTTTTTTTGGGGTAGCCCTTTGCTCCCGCGTCTTACGCGAGGGCCGCCTTGCGCTTCTATGAAGTTCCATTCCCGGATCATCAGTTGTTCGAAAGGCTGTGAGGACTTGTTTTGCCTTGTGCAGCGGGGTTGCTTCGCAGGCCATTGTCCAGGGCCTACGTCGAACTCCAGTCTCTGTCGGAACTCTACCTCTCGCATATTTCCTACGCTTGGGGTTTTCTCTGCGGCGATTCGCGGCTCTGGATATCCTCCAAAAAACTTTGCCAAGGTCTTTTAATCACATTTTATAAAGTCTGGGTCCTCTACTCACCCCTGGTGTTTGTACTCCAATACTCTAGGTGAGTTATTGGCTTCCTGACTTTGAGGAAATCTAGATTCAATGTGTTTTTGGGCTCTGGCGTTTTGGTCTACCTTTGACTGCATCCTATGGATGCGCTTCTCTGAAATATCATGATCCACCTCGACTATGTGTGCTAAGTATGGGTGATTGAAAAATATTCATTCACGGGGGTTAATGCATATGTTCAGTCAACAGTAGTTAAGGAAATCAGGTCAGTGTAAGATTTATCAAAAACCATTATGTTTTATAAATCATTAAATGAAGCCTGATTTCCTTTCCAATGTTGAACTTCCCACTTCCAGGCCGCCCCACAGCATGCATATGTACACGCGTCAGTGTGGGCTTTGAGGCAAAACGGAATTAAGGAAGAGCTAGGTCGACAGGTGGACCTTGGGGTCATGGTCGAGCCATTTCTTTTTCGGGGTGTATTATGGTAATTTGGCATTTCCACTTCTCAGAGGGAAATGCATATGTTCAGTCAACATTGGAAAGAAATCAGGGCTTCAGTTAGATGCATTTATAAAACATAATGTGTTTCTGAATAGTCATCAGTCAGCTAGGGACAATATGGAGGTAAGTCAAATAGCTGAGTAGATGTTGGCATACAGACAGTTAAAAAACATAGTTCATCAGCTTAGGACAATATTGAGGTAAGTCAAATAGCTGAGTAGATTGCTGGCATTACAGGACAGTTAATTTAAAAAACAAACTAGTTATCAGCTAGGAACAATATGGAGGTAAGTCAAATAGCTGAGTAGATGTCGGCATTACAGGACAGTAAAAACTAATAGTTCATCAGCTAGGACAATAATGGAGGAAGTCAAATAGCTGAGTAGATGTCTGCGCATTACAGACAGTTTTAAAAACACTATGTCCTCAGCTAGGGACATAATGGAGGAAAGTCAAAAATAGTTGAGTAGATGTCTGGAATTACAGACAGGTTAAAAAAACACCAAAAACAACAAAAACTAGTCATCAGCTAGGACAATAATGGAGGTACGTTAAAATATCTGAGTAGATGTCTGGCATTACAGACAGTTAAAAAAAACTAGTTCATCAGCTAGGACAATAATGGAGGGTAAGGCAATAAGGCTGAGTAGATGTCTGACTTACAGGACAGTTAGTTAATACAATAGTTATCGCTAGGACAATAATGGAGGTGGTTAGTCAAATATCTGAGTAGATGTCTGGCATTACAGACAGTTAAAAAAACTAGGTCATAAGCTAGGACAATAATGGAGGTAAGTCAAATATCTGAGTAGATGTCTGGCATTACAGACAGTTTCAAAAACAACTAGTTCATTCAGCTGGACAATAATGGAGGAAGTTCAAAATAGCTGGGTAGAGTCTGGCATTAAAGAGTTAAATAACAAACTAGTTCATCAGCTAGGACAATAATGGAGGTAGGGGTAAGTCAAATATCTGAGTAGATGTCTGGCATTACAGACAGTTAAAAACAACTAGTTCATCAGCTTTTGGACAATAATGGAGATAAGTCAAATAGCTGAGTAGATGTCTGGCATCCCGACGTTAAAAAACACCTGTTCATCAGGCTAGGGACTAGAATGGCGTAAGTCCAAATAGCGAGTTTAAAAGGGGGGATGGTTCTTTTGGCATTACAGACAGTTATTTAACAAACAACTAGTTCAGCAGTGGAACAATAATGGAGGTAAGTCAAATATCTGAGTAGATGTCTGGCATTACAGACAGTTAAAAACAACTAGTTTCATCAGCTAGGACAATAATGGAGGAAGTCAAAGATCTGAGGAGATGTCTGGCATTACAACAAGTTAAAAAAACAACTAGTTCATCAGCCAGGCAATAAGGAGGTAAGTCAAATATCTGAGTAGATGTCTGGCATTACAAACAGAGTTAAAAACAACCAGTTCATCAGGCTAGGACAAATAATGAGGTAAGTCAAATATCGAGTAGAGTCTGGCATTAAGAATAGGTTAAAAACAACTGTTATCAGTCAGGACAATAATGGAGGTAGGTTATTATAGAGGGTGATTTGAAATTTGCCTTTCAATCTTCATAAAGTTGTATCTTTTCTCAGAGATGCCCACACACAGAAAATTCAAGAGGGAGAGTTGAGAGTAAGAAAAACCTCCTGTGTGTATGTGACATTGAGTGGGAGTTGCCGTTACCCGACCCATCTGACACACTTTTGACACACTTATTGAATTCAGAAACCCTTCACGGAATAAGCACAGGGTATTCCGTAAGGTTTCCGAATTCATAAGGGTGTCAGAAAAAATGTGAAGATGATAGGGTACGGAAACTCCCCTTTGAAATCAAATTCCCCATGTGTAAAGTGAGACTCCAGTGTCAAAATCTCCTTTTGTGCAACTTGATCTTATTAGAAAAATGTCTGACCAACAAAAATATAACAAATAGTAGTAGTTCTAGCTGTGTGGTTGTGGTCCAGTGCAAAGGCAGGACTAGGATCATGTATTACTCCATTGCCTAACTCCGTGCAGTCGCGACGGCAGCGCGAGATTGATTGTCGCACCAGTTAAACGCGCATGCTGGCTTAAAACAAAGGCATTTGTACACGCGTGCACAACGACAGCATATTTGACGCATGATAGGGCGTGTCAAGGTTGTGACATCACTGCTGGAGGTTAGCGAAATGTACTATAGACCATTTATGTTTAAATTGTGAGTTCGAGACATGCCATTGCTAAACATGTTTTGTCCCTGGGCAAGACACTTTATCTCGCTTGTCCAATTCACCAGGTGGTTGGATGTACATCATACTATAGCAATCGCCCTTCCCCTTTATCACATTAGATTGATTCATTATTTTTATTCATTTTAACCAACCCTCTTCTTCCTACTCCACTTTGGTTCTTCTGTTGCTCAGCCCCACCTCCTAACCACCATTCAATTACATGTTGCGGTTGTAAGTCCTGTACAGGAGATAATGACTAAAATTCAGTGTGATAACCTTATCCTTTTGTTGGAAGATATATTAGCATCTGTTGTAAGAGTATTTGTGCTGCAAACACAAAAATGGTGTTGGGCAAAGATGGCACTTTGTACCAAGTGTTTCAAAGTACTTAATCACTGCCATTAATTGCAGTGATTCTATTTTAAAGCTATAAAATCTGTTCTCAATTTTATCTTCAGCTCCAGGAGCGGTGTGATGTTGAGGGGAAACAAGAAATTCTGAATGGAAGCCAATGAAAAAAGGACTAAAAGGTAATTTAAAAACTTTAAGAATGTATTGAGGGCATCCCACAATTCACCGGTTTGGGGAAATTTCACCTTCAATAGAGTCATATGTGATCCAACAAAATCCTATTTTAACACAGAAAACCTGGACTTTTATGCTCATTTTAGCCTAAGCATTAGTACTAAAGGAATTTTTTCATGATCATGAAATGTCTTGTTGTTCTTATATTTGGAACACTGTTATCCATAAAAGTACAACATGCGTCTTTAGTAGCGTACAAGTGTAGGCACACTGCAAGGCATTATGGGATGATTCAAAAACAGTAGAATGCCGCTTGGTTAGCCGAGGGGGCAGGTTCCATTCAGAACCTCGAAGTATTATACTTGAAAGTATGAATGTACAAATACAATCTAAAAGAAGTAATCCCAGAGCTAATTTCGTTTTGTTAAATTGATTCTTGTAGCTTGGTAAGAAAAAAAAGACAAACACTTTCTAGAAAAAAATTGTAATATATTTTGATTAGATACAAATAGTGTCATTCTGTGTATCCAACAGTTGGGTCTGCTTAGATACATGCGGGTTGGGACAGCCCTAGGCAAACAAGTCAATTTGCATGCGTACATTGTGTAGGTGACAGATAGGCCTATACCCATAGGATCTGTTCTTTTCACAAAGAAATATGGTGCGCGCAGCATGATTTCTTTGTGGAAAAAGTGCATATGATGCTGTGTGAGGGCAGTGTGACGTATAGGGGCCTAATACTCAGGCTAATCTGTTGATTTTACTGTGCAGGTTGATGCGGAGTGTGAGAGGCAGTGGGAGTCAATACGCAGTGAGCTGCATAGAGGGCCTAATGACTCGGGCTATCTTGTTTGATAACTGTGCATTTGAGCTGAGCGTGAGAGGCATTAGGGAGTCAATGAGCAGCAAGATGAATAGAAGGCCTAATGACTCAGGCTATCTTGTTTTGATTTGCGTGCATTGATGCTGAGCGTGAGAGGGCGTGGGAGGTCACTAAGCAGCAAGCTGTATAGAGGGCCTAATGACTCAGGCTATCTTGTTTTGATTTACAGGCATTGATGCTGAGCGTGAGAGGCACTTCGGGAGTCAATGAGCAGCAAGCTCTATAGAGGGCCTAATGACTCAGGCTATCTTGTTAATTTACAGTGCATTTGAGCTGAGCATGAGAGAGGCTAGGAGCAATGAACAGCAAGCGGCATAGAGGGCCTATGACTCAGGCTACTTGTGTTGATTACGTGCATTGATGTGAGTGTGAGAAGCAGTAGTGAGTCAATGAGCAGTGAGCTGTATAGAGGGCCTAATGACTCAGGCTATCTTGTTTTGATTTACAGTGCTTTGATGATGAGTGTGAGAGAGGATTATGGAGTCAAGAACAAAGCTGTAGAGGGCCTAAGACTCGGCATCTTGTTTTGATTTAAGGCATTGCTGTGAGTGTGAGAGAGGCATTAGGGAGTAAAATAAAAACTGTGGAATTGAAGGCGAGGTGACTGGAGAGCATTAGGGAGTCAATGAACAGCAAGCTGCATAGAGGGCCTAATGACTCGGCGATCTTGTTTGATTACAGTGCATTTGATGCTGAGATGAGAGAGGCATTAGGGAGTCAATGAGCAGCAAGCTGTACAAAGGGCCTAATGACTTAGGGTATCTGTTTAAATGCTGTTCAGCGTGAGAAGCAGTAGTGAGTCAATGAGCAGTGAGCTGTATAGAGGACCTAATGACTCAGGCTATCTTGTTTTGATTTACAGTGCATTGATGATGAGTGTGAGAGGCAGGGTTTTTAGGGAGTCATAGCAGCAAGCTTATAAGGGCCTAATTGACCGGGCTATCTGTTTAATTTACAGTGCATTGATGCTGAGCGCGAGAGGCAGTAGGGAGTCAATGAGCAGTGAGCTGTATAGAGGACCTAATGACTCGGGCTATCTTGTTTAATTTACAGTGCATTTGATGCTGAGCGGAGATCGGCAGTTACGAGCCAATGAGAAGCAGTTAAAGCTTCATATCGCACCGCTCGAAGCCACACTGAAAGGAGCACTTGAATGACAAGAAACACACTGTTGTAAAACTCATGAGGAGAGGGGTAGTATCGACATCACTTCAAACACTATCGGTGATTTATCACTAAAAGATTCAAAATATTTGAAATTTGACAGGGAAAAGCTTTATAAGGATAAACTGTAGAATTGTCATAAGTTACATTTTCCAACTAAAAATTGACAGAAAAAGGAAGAAAACTGGCAGTGTTCAATGATGCGAATTCCATTCAATTACGTGTTGAGTAAGTGTCCATAAAGGTCCACAATGACTAAAATATCCGATTTTGTTCCTATTAGGCCTCATTTGTAGGTTCTGTTAGGATACCTGTATTTGTTACGTACATGCAAAATCTGATTTTTTAGATTTTTTGATGTTTCTGATTTATCAAATTACTGATAGTGACTTTAAAGAGATGATGGCATTAGGAAAAATGTTTTGTTTACAGAATTGATTTTTTGCATTGGTTTGTAAAACGTAATGATAAAATAACCCTCACCTAAAATGCGATTAAGCCAAAATCAGTCCCTTTAAGCTTAGGTAAGACACTTTAATTCAGCAGAAAACGGAAGCTGGACTCTTCATGGTGTTAAACATAAGAAAACACACACTGGAGGTGATACTTCAGCATCACACATTGACCTGACTGTGACCTTTGTGGTTATTTCATTGAGTATGAGTCTATGATATTCATGCTAATAACCCATTTGTTGATTAAAGGTGCCATTGCGTGATCCTAGCACTTCATTTGTTTATGGTTCACTAGATATCCCCGAGAAAAACTTATTTCCGAGATTTCAATCGATTGCGACAGTGCGTTTATGTTATGGCAAAAGTTCTCTTTTTTTTATGGGGGGAGAGATGGATTGTTTACCAATATTTACACGGGCCTGTGATTTTGCTGTAGAAAACACTATCGTTTTCCCATGGATTATGATATTTTTACACTTATATAATCCACCGAGCCCCCAAATGAAAAGCTTCAGAAAGAGAGTCGTGAGAACAGATAAATTACTTTCAAGTGAGGCAGCAATATGAGGAACTTCAAGAAAAGATGACATTCTTTACCAGGAGAGTTGCTGTTGACTTCCAGGAGTTGGAAGAGGCATTGATCATTGTAAAGGTGAGAATGATGTGCTAAGTTGTAACTTTATGTAAACTTATAGTCTCCACGTACTTGAAAATCAAGAAATTGTTTCCTTCCCTAACGGAAGGGGGGGGGTGGGTCAAATTTCTGCACCCATTCACATTTAGGAGAGCCCATTACATGGTACAATACATTACCGGGTATTAAATTCCAGAGATATCTAAGGCAATAATGCATATTTTTTGAAGAGCGCCCACAATTTTCAAAATTTGAATTTTAGCCCATTTTATGTTGGTAATTGTCAGGAAACTATACCTGCGAGACGAGAATGCTAAAAAATGCGTATTTATCATAAAAATCAAGGGTTTTGGAATTAGATTGACGATCCCAGATTGGACTTAACGGCAGAGCTGGAAATGCTACGTTTATGTCCGTCAATAATGAACTAGTGCCACCTTGAGAAAATAACCTCTAACTTGACTTGCCTGAAACAATAAAACAACTAATAGATGAGCGTAGACACGTACATGGCGCTATTTCCCAGCTATTTCACATTGGAAGGCCGTTTCCAGCAACCGTTGAATTATTATCGGAGATCTCCGGTAATAATTATTCTAATTACAAAATTCCTTCGTTTGTGAGACATTTTCGAGCTTAACCATTCACAGGTATAGTTTACTAGCCAGTTACCAATGCAACTGTGTAAAAATCTCAATTTTTTTTGAAAAATTGGGGGCGCTCTTCAAAAAAATGTGCTATTATTGCTTTAAGTTGCACAGGGGATCTATTATACTCTTGGTATTTCCACCGTAGTGCAAGGGAGATTTTATGATAATTGCCAGTGTGACTTCGTATTGCATAGGGTCTGTGTGGTGTACAGCTAGGGGTAATAACTCTTGCATGTCTCTACTCAATATCAGTTGTCAAATTGTGTTGACACTACTTAAATTTGTTCTAAATATAAAAGATAGAATTTGTGTGGGGTCAAACAGGTGTAGGGTGTCAAAGGAGGGCATGTGCCATGTGCACCATCTTGGGGTTACTCAATTGACCGATTCAGCACCACCTAGATCTATTCAGTAGCCATTGGCGTCACCAGGCCAAAGTGAATTTTTTTTTTTGGGAAAAGTGAAATTTGGGGGGGGGGGGCAAAACTACCAAATTTTGGCCCTAAATTGCTGCCGCTGTCAGTAACCTCTTCACCTGGTGAAAGACGAAGTCATTTAAAAGAGTGATAGACCAAAATTTAACCTGATCATAACCAAACCCATGGTATTTGTGCAATATCGTGTGTGTTCTATGCACTATTGCTTCAGTAATAGACCATTTGCACGATCCCCGAAATGCATCTCGTTTGGTGCCCATTTCCATCCGGGAACTTGTACCAGAGGTCATGTTTACAAAAAAAAATTTTTCGTTCGCATCGCCGAAACAGTGCCTATAATTACAATACAAAGTACCTTTTCACGTGAAGTTAATCTTACAAAAATGTAGAAGAATATCAAAGGAACACAATCGAGGCACTGGTGTTGAAATTCACAACAAAACGTGATATTTTCGATCGTAACTGTGCCCTACTTGTCACCTGACGGACGATTACACAACTATAGTGCAACGTAACAGATATGTTAAGTTTTGTGCTATTATCATTACGCTCTTAACCGTACGTGTTTATATCCGACTTGAGGCTGGTACAAGTTCCTGGATGGAAATGGGCACCAAACGAGATGCATTTCGGGGATCGTGCAAATGGTCTATTCGGATGGGCTGCCATTGGTTGGTTGCTTGACGTAAATCCCTCCTTTGTATTAGGAGCACCAGAATTAATCTGTAAAAAGTCACAATCAGTAGTGGGTGTAAACAAAGTTAAGTTGGCAGCGAAGCAATGATTGCAGAGCATGTTACGTGCAACCATTTTGTATCCTTGCCTCTGTTATGGTGAGATGCTTTAAATTATACTAACACACCTTGCTAAAAATGTAGTACTGTTTTGTTCTCAACAGAAAAAGAAAGAGCGTGGTACACACGAATTGGAGTTCCTTGAGAAAGTTGATGATGAAATGAATAGAGGTAAGAGGCTAGAAATAATTGCATTTTTTGAAAGACTTTCAGCTATAATTATAGCTCCTGCAAATAAATTGTGACCAGCATGAAACACTTGGTACACACAAAGCAACGTGATAATGAATAGGCGTATTTACGCAGCTTTGTAAATGAGGTGCAAGCACGTAAACTGCGTATTACGCTGAACGCTCTATGTACACGGTAGGTATCTAAGACGCTGGCCACGATTCTTCTGCGGAAACTGTAATAAGTAAATTGATATAAAAATGTAGTAAAGGAAAAAATTGTTATACCTCTTTGGACATTATCTGCCAATTTGATTGGTAATTCACATGATGTAATTATCCAATCAGAAACATGCTAAGAAAAAAGCTTAAAGGTATAGAAGGTCTGTTCTGATTGGTTACTTTAGAAGAGACACTTCTAAGAAAGGCCAGGCCAACTCACTATTATACCTATGACAGAACTCCCACCTGGTAGTAATTTTCTACGCAAGGATGGGGTCACCTTCAAACCGACAGGATTTGCACACGAGTCGGTCGCTTCAACAGCAATATACACCGATGGGGCTGCGGCCATCGCCAGCCTGCCAATGTGGTTCTCCATCTCCATCCAACAGACTGCAGATCACATTCTCAATGAGTGCCCTACCTTTCGTCCACCGGTGGACATAGACTTCTCAAACCCCAACCAATCAACAGTGAGCTTGCACCACCGCCTATAACATATTTAGATGCTACCTCATATGCAAGAAGAAGAAGAAAGGCTATATATCTCAGGGATAAAACAATGTTCTTATTCAGTGGGCAGGGTTTAGAAAGCAAACTTGCATTATCATTGTTGTTGCCTATCTAATACCGGGTGTCTCAAAAAAAGGAAACCCTCAAAGCGCCCTCTATTTCACGAAAAGAAAAGAGTAAACCATACAAATTAATACACATCTGAAAAGTGCATTTCATTAGATTTCCAACACCGAAAAAATCTTTCCAAAAGGAGACATATAGACCGAGTTATGGACGATTGAAAATTTCTACCACTTTTTCATTTTATCCACGGAGTTTTACTGTTTCAATAGTCTTTAGGCAATACACATTCTCCAAGCTCATTGTTTTGTTTATGGTTTCTTTTGTTTTGCGACAAAGGTCAGTTCTGATATTGAAAAGTTTAGTTTTAATTATTAGAAATTCCAATATCTTGCCTCATTCTTCCAGCTGCGCTGCTCCCCCCGGTATGAGATGATATTAGTGTTTGCACGCGTGTATAAGGTTAAGCAGTCCACGAAGCTAGTACAGGTTTATTTTTTTTACAGGTTTATTTTCTTTACAGGTTTATTTTTTTTACAGTTCAAAATTATTGGACTTTAGCACAATACTGATCGAAAAACATGCCAAGATACTTTTTGTGCCAACTGTATTTTTAGTGATTTAAACAACCAAACTAAATAAGAATGAGAATAAAAGATAGGATTTTTTGTTTAGCATATCTAATATCGCGTCATATTGGATGGGCAGTCTAATATTAATTTTTGTGTCGTCTGCAAGAATTGCAGAATGCACATAGGGTTACTCTGGTCGTATGTCTGTGTACAGTACCTGTGTGTATATGTGTGTGTTTGTCTGTGGGCAAAATGTTAATCCTTAATATATTGTATGATGTATGAGTTTCGTAAGGGCTACGATGATATTCTCTGTACCACATTGCCTAACCTATGCCTCAATTTCCTTAATGGTGAGATATTGGTAAGTTTTAACTTATTTAGTGAACTGAAACACACTCATAGTGGTTGAACAGTAAATGATATGCTTGTCTTAAACCAACAGTTATAACCCAGAGGGCGTTTTGAATCAATCCCATGATGCATTGCAATGTGCCTATACTGCACTGTACTAAACACATATCAGTACTTAGGGGTAAAAAATGTTCCAAAAGTTTAAGAACCATAAGATATTTCAGAATCATGCAAAAAATTCACTAAGTACTAATGCTTTGTGGGCTAAAATGAGCATTAAAGTCAGGGTTTTTATGTGTTAAGAATAGGAATTTTATGGGATCACATGACACCTATTGAGGTGAAAATTCCCAGAACTGGTGCATTGTGGGATTGACTCAAAACAACCTTTGAGTTATAACCCTAACATGCTGAGCTGAGGCTAGAAAAAGTCCGAAAAGATGCAATGACGTCACTGTACGAACACACATATGGCAACACCCTCATGGCTGGCCATGCCTGGTCATGGGACTGGGGCTCCAGGGGCCCCCTGGTTTGAATCCCAACCAAGATGTGCAATCTTCTTTAGCTTCTCCCTTCCCTTCCAGAGGATAATGAGAAATGGCTAGGAACAAGAACATTGTTAGAGTTAAAATCGGTGACACCCATCGTAATAAGCCTGTCGGTGTTGGTAAAAAGTTATCCTCCATGCTTTCAAAAATGCCAATATTTCTTTGAATTGTCTTGAAAGCACAGTAACTGCCATGTGATATATTGCTGCCATTAGGTATTACGATGACTCTTAATTTCGAGGGTTGACAACAGAAGGACGTAACTCACTTTTTGGTGATTTTGAGGTTTTGGTACCAAAAAAATCGGTAACCCCTACAGATTCTGAAAACCATGAAACCTTAACTCAAGTCTACTTCCAATTGCCTATAAAGCAAAATAACACTTCACCACATCTCAATGGTGCACACTTTGTTTACTAACAGAAAGCCTTAACTCTGAGTTACGACCTTCTGATGGTAACTGTATTTGGCCAAACAACCAAACAATGAGTTGAGGCTTCATAGCTTGCACAATTGCCAGCATTGCAACAGCTTTTTAGCTCCCTATCCCACTTATATTGATGATTTCTTTTTAAAACTTCCAAAGGGATGACATGCTTTAACATCTGTTGAAATAATGGTGTCAATCATAGGCATGAGTGAAGATGTAACTCACAGATAACCTACCGTTTGCATTTACCGTCAGAAGGACGTACTCACACTTAATTCTTATATTAGAATTCTTTTCTTTTAATTCTGTATGGCTGCTGTTTCATATTAACATTGTTCTTTGCTTACTAAATTTAAATAATGTTTGCTTACATTACCATATTGAGCTTTAGGAGATGTTTTCATTTTGAGTAAAATGAATAGATTTGCTTAAGAAAATATTACATCAATTCTCAAAAGCAAGTATTTTTGAGTTAAGGCTTTCTGATTGTCCACCCTCGATTTGTCTCCTCTTGATTAGTGGCTCTTGAATGTTTGTCTGAATAACCGTATTTTCAATAGCGACTGATCAAAGACTTAGCAGAATAGTATGTTTGATTGGAATTCCTGACATAATAGGCAGCTATTGCACTTATTACTACTTTTTGCCATTCACGAAACACATTCACGACAATATGGAACGGCGATTAACGTTATTTCTTTAACAAATAGATCTGAAGCAACAAGTCATCACCTCCAGCAGAGCCTGCCGAAACAGCGTGAAACTGGAGAAAACTCGTAATATGTTAATACTCCAACACAAAAACCGTGACTACCAATGGAGGTGGAAAGCGCCACACAGAGGCTGGAGGATTATAAGCAAGAATACGAACATGCAAGTTAGACACGAATCAGCACAGCTGTTAGATATGAGGGCAGCTAGGTCAAGGTAAAATGCTAATAATCTCATTCCCATGGCCCCAGTTCAGTAACTTTCATCATTACTTATTCATCAACATCTCACGAACTGTGTCCTTGTATGAGGCCATCTTGTATCTCATAACTATGTAAGCCCATTAGTCTCAATTCCCCATGACACAGTTCCCGTAACTTTCATTCATCATTTATTCATACAATTTCACTGTACTGTCCTTGGGGATGAGTATATTGTAGGCTCATAACTATGTAAGCCAATCTAGTCTCATTTTCCCCTGGCACAGTCCGTAACCTTTCATTCATCAGTTAGTCATCACTCTCAACTGAACTGTGTCTTTGGGATGAGCATATTGTATCTCCTAACTATATGGCCTGCCCATATCGTCTCATCCCCATGCATAGTTTGATAACTCAATTCATCAGTGCATATCCATGTAGAGCTGCTTGAACTGTGTCTTGGTGAGATCATCATTCACCAATCTTGGTTTGGCAGACCATTAACTGTTACTGCCCAAGACCATTACTGACGTACCAACAGCTTAGAGAAATGCACTTTATCATTAAGGGGGAGCCCCGATTTAAGTAGATGTAGTTTTTCATCTTGATAGAATGGCCTTTACCCCAAAACCCCATTTAAGTTTCGCGCCTATATTTCAATGCGTTTTGATTTGAGAGCTAAAAACGTGATTTTGTAAGCCCATAGAGTACTCTGTAAATTACTCATTGGTCGACCAAAATGGAGCCCGTTTTTCGCACATAACTTTGCACCAAACACCTTTACCCTTTTACCCTAAGATTCATTCACAAGGTAAATTAGAAAAAGAGTAGCTTTTTTTTCTGATACAAAATTTTAACCACTTCCCGTAAAATGGTGAGGTCCCTGTGGACGAGGCTATAGCGATCAGGCCATGGACCTTTATTTCAAAATGCTCGTTAGAAATCCAAGAACATCATCCGGCATGTGGTTTGCTCATATCTGTCCGACGCAAAATCAGCTACAAGTTTTTTGCATAATTTTACGAAAATGGCGTCCTTTAACCTTAGCCCTGTTTATGTTCTAATTAGTTGCTATGACTAGTATGACGTTTTTAAGACCGTATTAATGCTTTTTTACCATTTCATAAGCGGAAATTTGACCCTTGGTGGGTCCACGACAACAAGTTGTCCTCAACTCATTCGGTTTTATTATTTGTAATGGGCGAAAAAAGCAGGTTGAGCAATTTTAAATAAATTACGGGAACTGTCCAGGGGCCTTGATATAATTATGAGCCAGTATTCTAAATTCCCTATGTTCATATTGTGATGATTCAGATATGACTTGCATTTGTGTCTTTGTTTCTAGAAATTGGAGAGGCAGCTTAGAGATATAGCCTATGGTAATAAGCAATACAAAGTCACAGAAATGGATGATGAAGTATGGGAAATATTATGCATAGGATGTGAGAGCCTTGATTTCAATTCCACCCACAGTGCTGCCCGTGCTCTATTCTATCCAGGCGGGTTTAGTGGGGAGAGATCTCCACAAGGCATCTCCCACAAGAATTCAAAACAGGGGTGCCAGGCTCCGCTGCAAGAGGAACCCAAAACACACGCAGGCCGGCCTCTTGGAAGGAGCGCACTGGCGTACGGTGGTGCAAGGCATCCAAGTCCATATAGATCCTTGTCCACACCTTCAAATCTGATCAAACAATGGTCTCCCCCAATGAGAGGGCAGAGCGTGATGGCCATTCACAGCCATAGGCGTTACTCACTCTCAGGTCCTCCACTGGCATCCGTCTGCACATTCGAAGGACCCACACTCTGCCGTGATAAGGCTTTTTCAACCTCTGCTGTGACTAGTGGCCCTTCTCCTCCCTTCCCGCTTCCTCTTTATCTTCTGTTCCTTTTTGGTCACAAAGGCGCTTACAAATGTATGTATATATATGTATGTATGTGCAAAGCAATAAAAAGTCACAAAATGGTGATGTAAGTTTGAGAGATATTAGTCTGTGGTACTACGCAATATTGCCTCCCCCCCCAAATTCCACAGAAGGGAAAAATGACATGAGCCAGATATAGTGGATTATGTTGCCCTACGACATGCAGCTCATTGGTTTCTCTCCTTTTTTTACAAGGCAAAGAGGAGAATATGAAGAAGTGGTGAGTCCATTAATCGGGAGAGGGTGAGAATCTGTTGGAAATTCATGTACATAAGGTAAGGATGCAGGTTGGCCGGTATTTCCATCCCGGGACATACCGGGTGGTAAACAATATACGGTTGTTACCAAGTAAATACCACCAGGCAGATTTTTGCCAAAACGGGAAATACGGGAAATACCCGGGAAAATACTCAAAAAGTGAATTTTCGAAACTAATTTTCTTTAAAATATCATGAAATTAAATAACAAACACAGATAAGCACTTTCATGCAGGGAGGGGGTCTCTATCGATATATTTTAACAGCCGCAGCCAAGATGCTGTCCACCATGTAGCGCCAAAATGTCCCTGTTGACATTAAGTGGGATGTCAGATGGATTCCTGCTGGATGTCTCGAGCAAATTCACATCACGGTAGTTAAAGGGGGGCTGACGGACCCGGTTTTGGATGGGTAACTTCCAACAGGTGACGTCTGAGGACTACTTGATCAATCGCACGATGACAGTGACGGCAAATCGTGAAGGCGTTGGGCAACAGAAGATGTGAAATTGGAGGGATATCTCATATATCTGTGCTTTGGTCTGTGCTCACGCCCCCCCCAGGAACAGGATTTGAGGATATGTTTGTATCGATAGAGAGCTTTCGTGTATGGTGACCATCCAGTCTATCCTGTTGCTCTTTTTCATGCGTCCAGGTCCAGATCCATAAAACAGGATACTATATACACAGGCTCTAAAGAATTTCAGCTTGCGTTGAATTGGAGAAACAGATTGCCTTAAGTGGTTTTATATAGTTTATTGTAGTTTATTGCAGGCATTCCAAAGCTTGTCCTTTGCGTGACAGAGGCTTTCTTGCTGTCGGCAACATAAGGACCCTAGATACTTGAATCCTTGACCTCTTTGAGTTGGCCTACCATCTGTTGTGCAGATAGGTTGGTGATCATCTTCCTCATTGACAGTCATATATTCCAGTTTCTTGTATTTAGATTGTAGGTTCTGACCTTCTTTAGCTGCAGCATTCTCAAGTGATCGTTAGTAGTAGAGCTTGTTGCATCACATACAGATCAGATGTAGAGTAGTTCATCGGCGTAGCAAGGTCTGTGAGATACTGACTTTTGGTGACTGTTAGAATGCGGGTTTGATGGTGAGTATTTGTCTTCATGATGTCAAGACTTGTCTGAGGATGTAATCAACCACGATTACAAGGAGATAGGGAGCAAGAGTATCTCCTTGGAGGATTCCAAGTAGTTGTTAGGAAATCCTTGTGGCCCATCCATGGTGTGCACAAAGCTATATGGGATATACAGACATGAGGCAATTGCCTTGAACAGTCTATCTGCAGGACACCATAGTGGCGAGAATATACAGCATTACATCCCTGTTTACACTGTCAAAAGCCTTGGAAAAATCCACAAACACAATTGAAGCCCTTCTCTTGGAAAATCCAACTCTTTCGCTGATCCTTCGAGGGCAAAGTATCTGAGGTGCTTTTGGGTAGTGTTGATCTGCCTTTGCCAAAAAACCGTTCTGGTTCCGTCTGAGAATGGGGATATATGTGGGAGTGATTATGTGTTGAGCAGTAGAGTTGTAGATCTTAGAGGCCAGTGGTGACAGTGTGTTCTCTCGTAGTTTTTGGGGTTGTTGGAGGTCGCCTGTCGTTGGTAGAGAATGATGAATGTGGTGAAAAGGCAGCTGGTTTGTTTCCCATGTAGGTGTTGTTACAAAATTCTAAACAGTTGATCATGGAATAGTGGATTCTTCCAGACACTGGCGGAATGTTGTGTTGGGAACCAGGTGCTTTGGCTGTATTGTTCAGTTTCGTCAGGCAGCACTGAAAGCTCCTCGATATGAAAGGTCCAGTCTGGATGGGAAGGGTGGTCCGCTATCTTGTGATTGAAGAAAGTTCATCAAGGTTAGTGATATTCTGAACTGCTTTGCCAAGGAGAGAACTAAAGTACTGAAACCATGTGTACGGTGCTCTTCAGTTTTTCATCACCTTTGATTCTTATAGGTGGGGTGATCTTCTTATCGGTCAGCTCCCTCAAGGAGGCCTACCATGCAGCAGCATGTTGTTTTCAAGGTGTTTTTCATTTTCACTAACTTTAACAATTGGCCTCAAGTCTTTTATCTGTAGATCTTGAACATCATTTATCCATCATTTCTCTCACAATTATTAATACAACAAATTACTAAATAATGTTAGTGGCTAAATAGCCACAGTGTAGCAGAGAGTGAAGTGTATCTCAAGTTGCACAATTAAAACTGTGGCTGATGCCGACATCAACATTCTTAATTTTATCCCAGTGTAGCTGGTCCTTTTCATAAGAACCAAACCTATGATTGCCTAGGCTTCATTTTATAAAGTAGAGGAGAGTAATAACTCTCCTGATTTCATTGGTTCATAACCGGGACTCAATTATGTGCATTCATATAAAAATAGAGGCCGTTCCAGTAATAAGGAACTCCAATTTATTGAGGCCTGAAAGACTGTTGAGGACAAAGCTGTAGGAGCTCGTCTGGACAATTTATTGAGCTCCTCAGAAATGAGGTCCTGGATTGTCAAAATTTTATGACGCACACCCAGGGTATCCTCATCTGATTATCTAATTAATACTATATTTTGATTTGGTTATTATAATCAATTAAGAATTGGGATTTAATTTGATTAAAACCCTTCACACATACCCAGATTATCACCACATAACTGTAAATGTAGTTATTTTTAGCTTAACCCCCCCATGAAATCTCAATTATCTTACACTTGTTACATCCTATAGTATTTCCCCGGTATCAATCATTATTTCCCAGTATTTACCAGTATTTCCCGTTATTTACCAGTATTTCCCCGTATTTCCCA